>MU768150.1:0-35573 GCA_026770625.1 Nicotiana glauca
TCACCCCAAATTCATGAGTTATGGTTCAAGAAAAGATAACTTCATCAAAGGCTATGAGAAAAGGGTAAAAGATTACATTACTCTAGAAGGGTTTGAAGCTAGGATCTCCCATCTGAAAGTTCTAAAAGCAAGTCAGGTCGAATAGACTATAGGATGGCTCCCGGGGACAGGAATCATACATATGACAGCTACAAAGGGTTACTTAATGCTTATGGGTTTGAGGAGTGTCCAACCATATGCTCTACAGAGGGTCTTAAGGCAGTCAGGGAGATATCAGGTGGTACCTAAAGATCAATATATAACCACCCAGGTCATCGAGCTCTATCCAGAGGCTGCATTGTCTGAGGCTTTAGTCCACCAGGATTGGAACAATTACCAGTATCTGAAAAATGGCACGCAGGTACCAGATGTTGAAAAATGGGGAAGTGGATCTGAATTATGTGGTATGGTTTGAAAGAAAGTCTGGTGCATGTAATGAGCCAGAGCCCAAACCAGAGCCTGAGAAACCAGCAAAGAGACTGCATGTGCGGGCTATTGATGACAAGGTCAAGGAAATGTCGGACTGGGGAGAGAAGGAGAAAAAGTATCAAGCTACCATTCACTTTCTGGAAGAGAAATTGAGAAACGTTGAGTTCAATAATGACCTACAAATCCAAGAAGCTGAAGGGGAAAGAAGGAAATTGGCCCAGGAAATGAAGCCCTACGAGCTCAAATTCAAAGAATGAAAATTGCCGCTGAAAACCCGGCCCGAAGAAGATAAAATGAGAAGCTCATAAACCCCCTTAGGAGAAAGGTGTGTGATTACGTGCTGACCATGAAAAGACCTAAAAGGAATTGGTAAAGGCCTAAGCCAAGTTAGCTAAGAATGTGGAGGGACGGGGGAGTTTCGTTCGACAGCTAAAGGAGAAGTACGACAAAGGAATGGTGCATTTAAAGAAAAAGGTCAATGTCCTTGAGAACGAAATGACAGAGAAGGAAAGAGATTTTCAAGTAGAAAGGGAACATTGCTATGCCCTAATGTCGCAATTAGAAAAGACCTGCAGCAGCTTCAAGAGCAAAATCATACAGCCGAACAAGTTTTGGTGGCCAGATCTCAGCAGATTGGACGGTTGCTACAAGAGACGGGTATTATTAGGGACAGGGTTATGAGGATTGCAGACTACATTGTGATGAAGTGAAATAAAGGTGAAGACATGACCCGGTCCATGTTCTTCGCTTCAGTTATAATTTTTGTCCGACAGATCATGGATGACCTATTTCGCCTCCAAGAAGATGTGGCTCATAGTCCTGCAGCAAGGCCAACTGGAGAAGCAATGGAAGCACTTATGTATTCTTGATTTTATTTTTTGCGTCTGTTGCAGTTTCTTTTAGAGTGTGTTAGTCCGTTTTGAGTCTTGTTTTAAGTATTTGAAAATGTTTAAGTCTGTAAGGAAGTCGTTGTATTCAGGATGTTTCTATTTTGTTTTATTTTATAAAATTTGAAGAAAAAAATAACCAAAAAAATGTCTGTGTTTTTCTTTTATTTCACATTTATATCATGAACTATGTAATGATTTGATTCATGCGGCATCTGATACGTAGGCAATCCACATAGGATTCGATCATAACCATAAAATGAAAAGGAAAAATAGGAGAGAAAATAAAAGAAAATTGAGGGGAAAAGAAATAATGGCAAAACAAGAGAGAAAAGCGAGTGCAAAATAAAATGAAGCAACAAAAACAAGTGGGAAGGGCCAATACTTATTAAAGAGGGTTTGGAATGGAAAGAAAAAAGATAAAGCAAAGAATGAGAAAATTAGTTAAAAGCCGGGATGAAGCATGCGGCCATTGAAATACACGGTAGAAGCTTTAACTGTTTAGGTGCATTGAATCCCAAATGTGCGGTTGCCTATCTATTAAATCTTAAACACTAACAAGTTTGTTGTTGTCATTAGGAATAGGAAGGTGGTTAGTTTGTTTGGCATTCCGGCAACCCATCCGTACAACACCATGTCTAAAAACAAGTTGATCATGGCTGGCCAAGAACTCGACGCAAGTGTTATTGATCCATCGAGATAGTTGGAAGAGTCTGAGGTTGGTGTGAAGGAGGAGTTACATAAGTTGAAACACCATATGGTCGAAATGTACCAGGCATGGATGAAATGGCATCCCCCACTATCATACCCTACCAACCCTGCTTTCATCCCACCACTAGCTCAATCCCAAGAACACCCTACTGTTAATTCATCCCCACAACATGCACCAAACTTCACCCCTTACCACCACTATTATGGCACCACTTCCCAAACTGTACAAGCTCCACCAGCCAAAATAAACCCATAGCCGCCCTCCACTAGCGACCCCTATTTTTGTAGCACCTCCACTAACTACACTCCATTGGTCTTTCAGTGAGCCATTATTCCAAACCCTAAGATAATTAGAACTATCTACCAAAGCCTACTTTCAAGTCCCCAGATCATTACTCCCATACTCCTCTTTTCGACCTCCCCGTTGAGACTGACAAACCACCTAAACCCCTGAATAGGAGGAAATGTTTAGGAAGCTAAGAAGCATGGACCAATCGCTCAGATACATGCAGGGGCTAGGAGTCCAAGTGAGCGTAGTCTACAAAGATCTGTGTCTATTTCTGGATCTTCTATTACCTATTGGATTCAAGATGCCTAAATTCGACCTGTATGATGGGCATGGAGTCCTGGTGGTCCATTTGAGGGGATTTTGCAGCAAAATGAGAGGATTTGGTGGTAAAGATGAGTTGTTAATGGCATAATTCAGCCAGAATCTTGGTGGAGTGGCATTAGAGTGGTACACGCGTCAGGATCACAGCAGATAGTATACCTTTGATGATTTGGCCCAAGCATTTGCGCGGCACTTCCAATACAACATAAAATTGTTCTAGGTCCTTTGTCTTTGACTAAGATAGAGAAGAAATCGGGAAAAAGTTTCAGGGAATATGGTTTTCGCTAGAGGGAACAGACGGAAAGAGTCAACCCTCCAATGGAGGAAAGCGAGATGGTGGAGTACTTTCTTCAGGGTCTAGAGCCTACTTACTTTGGCCATCTGATATCCGCCATAGGTAAGTCTTTCAACGAGGTAGTGAAGATGAGAAACATGGTAGAAGAAGGGATTAAATCAAGTAAAATCATGAGCTACTCAGCTATCAAAGCAACTACCCAAGCCATTTAGAATGGTACCGGAGGAGTTATCGAAAAGAAGAAGAAAGAAGAGATCCCCAAGTGATGTTGTAGCCAAGCTAGAAAACCCAAAGGTGATCGTGCCAGGGGTGACAAATAAGTCTTCCATAATTGTAGAAGGTGCCCGCACAGACCCTATCATCATCAATCATGTAACCCAGTTGCCAGTAGTCAGCACCAAGGCTATCCCATGGAACTATAAGCAGGTAATTCGGGTGTAGGTAAAAAGGAGGTGTGACACATACCATCCCGACCACCCACATTATTAGAATCATCTCCATACTGCTTCCTATTAATAAGACGTGTTTCTCTTTTATTTCCACTGACTGGAGTGGAGTTCTTCCTCTGACCACTCACACTACCCTAGAATCATAATTAGATGCACGAAACTGTTAGTATCTGGGAAGTTCGCCAAATGGATGTCACCTGTAAATGAGTATTATGCTCCATTTTAGTGGGTTCGAGGAACCACTTCAAGAATTGGTCTGAAGTACACTGGGTTCGAGGCTGATGGCAAAGTTCGAAGATCGAAGATTAAGGTGACTGATGAATATCGAGACCGCATGATACCGGCCTCAAGATAATGCTTTTGTGTCCTTGTAACAGAATGAGCAAGATTCTTGTCACGTCCCCAAGATCATGGCGTAAATTCCGGAATTGATTTGTACGACTCCGTACTAGGCGGCTAGACAGCTGTCCCAATAGGATTCTTTACTGTAAATAAAAATGTACCTTATTTAGGGTTCCCCTATTATATAAAGGGGACCCCCAATCATTTGAAACTATCATCAATCATTGGCAAAGAATATACTCTCTTACTTTCTCGCTCATTGTTCTTCAGAATTGTCCTTTAACTTTATTATTCTTGCTTTACTATTCTTGATTCACCTCGAGGTCACCTTAGCTCGAGGTCGAGACTGGCCTACATACTGGTTTGGTTTTACTTATTTCTTTCATCTATACTTTAGATATTTTGGTTATTAATTAGTATTGAACTAAATCACGTATCTTTAAATCATAAATCAAGTTTAATTATTACTCGTATTTTTGAGGTAAACAGTTTGGCGCCCACTGTGGGGCTAAAGATAATAATGATTATTTCAGTACTGATTCTGATAACACATGTTATTTTCACACTTGTTCTTGTTAAAATATTTTGTTCTCAGGATTAAACATGTCAAACTCGCAAAATGCACCTTTTCACAACAACGATAGTCTTGAATTTCATAGGGAAAACAACAATGTAGGGTTCGGTGTACCACCCATAAACCTTGGGGAAGTTCCAAATGAGGAACTAGTTGATGTTAGTTCACACATTGTGCATATTTAGGCGTAGACCCCTGAGAAAGTGTACGCAGGGAAGCCCGATCTGGGGGCCAAGGAACACAGGGTATAGGAGATGGGGGAGTCAGCTTCCAAGTGATATTCGAGATGCTACAAGCTCAACAGATTGCCATCGCTCAACTTCAAAGTTAGAATAAAACTCTGAATATAGCCGAACTAGAAAACACTCGACGTACTGAACCAACATCGGAGAGATCAAGCGGTAATGGCTTAGGGACTGACCCCACAATTATGAGGATGCTCGAAGAACTCACCAAGATGATTGAGTCCGAGGAGAAGAAGATTGAGGATAATGACAAAAAAGTGGAGACTTATAACTCCCGTGTTGATAAACTACCGGGGGCACCCCCGGCCTTCAAAGGTTTGGATGCCAAAAGTTCATACAAAAGTTGTTCCCTCCAAGTCTGGCTCCGAAGCCCATTCCTAAAAAGTTTTGCATTCCCTATATACCTAAATACAATGGGACAACCGACCCTAACGAGCATATTAATTCATACACTTGCGGGATTAAAGGAAACAACTTGAATGATGATGAGATCGAATCAGTATTGTTGAAAAGATTTGGGGAAACATTGTCGAAAGGAGCCATGATTTGGTATTACAACTTGCCCCCGAACTCTATCGATTCGTTTACTATGTTAGAAGACGCATTTATGAAAGCACATGCTGAGGCCATGAAGGTGGCGACAAGGAAATCGAGCATTTTAAGATAAAATAGAGGAACAATGAGATGTTAAAGGAGTTGGTGTATCGATTTCAAGTGGAGCAAATGTAATTACCACCGGTCTCGAATGATTGGGCAGTACAAGCTTTTATTTAGGGTTTGAACGAGCGGAGTTCGATCGCGTTACAATAATTAAAGTATAATTTGATAGAGTACCCAGTCGTGATGTGGTCAGACGTATATAATCGTTACCATTCGAAGATCAAGGTTGGGGATGACCAGTTGGGAGCCCCCTCGGTTTCAGTTCAAAATAGGTTGGAAGCTAAGCCCCAGAGGGATACGGAAAGGGAATCAAGATCAAACAAGGAACGGTATTAGCTATATGTCGATCAGAGAAACAACAGTTCGGGGCGTAACGGTCCTCAGTACGATCAGAGAAATGATCGAGGTCAAAGCTCTCGGGGACTTATGAGTAAGAGTGGTTTTGACAAACATACCGACCCCGCAGAAGCACCTTGATTGTCGGAGTATAATTTCAGTGTAGATGTAACGGGGATTGTGTTAAAAATCAAAGACACCAGGTGGCCCAAGTCTATACAAACTGATCCTTCTCATAGGAATCCAAGCCTGATGTGTAAGTATCATGGCACACATGGCCATAGAACTGAAGAATGCAGGCAGCTGAGGGAGGAGGTATCTCGGTTGTTCAACGAGGGTCATCTTTGAGAATTTCTCAGTGATCGAGCTAAGAACCACTTTAGGGAAAGAGATGCAAACAGAATAAATTACCAGGAGAAACCGCAGCCCGTAATTTATATGATTGTTGGCAGTGTCGATGTTCCACAGCCTGTATTTAAATGCACCAAGGAGTCAATCACTAGGGGAAAACAGACTCAGAGCTATGTGCCCGAGGGAATCCTATCATTCAATGACGAAGAAGCGGAAGACATATCTTAGCCGCACAATGACGCACTGGTAATTTCTATTTTGTTAAATAAATTTCAAGTTAAATGTGTTCTAGTGGATCCAAGTAGCTCAGCAAACATAATCAGATCGAGGGTAGTACAGCAGCTCGGCCTTCAGTACCAAATTGTACCTACATCCCGAGTCCTAAATGGCTTCAACATGGCAAGCAAAACAACAAAGGGGGAGATAATCCTACTGGTGAATGTGGTCGGGACCATCCAGGATACAAAATTTCATGTCATCGAAGGCGACATAAGGTATAATGTACTTCTCGGGAGGCCATGGATACACAACATGAGGACAGTACCTTCAACCCTTCATCAGATGATGAAATTACCAATAGTGGATGGTGTGAAAATAGTTTACGAAGAAACAACACTCTACAAAAGAGATGTTTGAAGTCGAAGAGGTGATACCAGTACCAACACCTTCGACCTCGGAAAAGTCAAGCACCAAAGTTAAGAAGGCGGCTAAATAGCAATCACCATCCCCAGCCTAGACCGAATCGGAGCAGCAGGTAACTGAAGACGAAGAAGAGGACTTCCTTACTCCTCGAACTTTCATCATTCTTGAAAAGTCAGATGCAACCAAGTCGATGATCGAGGAACTGGAGCAGGTCATACTGATCGAATACATGCCCGAGAAAAAGGTATTCCTAGGTACGGGGTTAATCCCCGAACTCAAGAAAACTCTCATCCATTTTTTTTGATAATATGGATTATTTTGCTTGGTCCCATTTGTACATGACAAGGATCCCACCGGAAATAACAACGCACCGGCTAAGCCTCGACCCTGGTTTTAAACTGGTAAAGCAAAAGAGGAGGCCCCATTCCGAGGTGAAACATGCATTCATAAAGGATGAGGTAACCAAACTTCTTAAAATAGGGTCTATTCGGGAGGTAAAATACCCAGAATGGTTAGACAACGTAGTTGTAGTTCCTAAAAAGGGAAATAAACTTAGAATGCGCGCAGATTATAAGGATTTAAACAAGGCACGCGCTAAAGACTCTTTTCCGCTGCCTAACATTGATCACATGATCGATTTCATGGCCGCCCACAAGATCCTAACTTTTCTCGACGCCTACTCCGGGTACAATCAAATTCAGATGAACCCGGAGGACCAGAAGAAGACCTCGTTTATCACAAGTTTGGAACATATTGTTACAATGTAATGCCCTTTGGGCTAAAAAATGCTGGAGCTACATACCAATGCCTAGTTAACAAGATGTTTGAGGAACAGATAGGTACATCGATGGAAGTTTACATCGATAATATGTTGGTTAAGTCCCTGTGCATAGAGGAACATTTAACTCATTTACAGGAAACATTCAAAATCTTGAGGAAGTACAACATGAAGCTTAACCCAGAAAAATGTACCTTCGAAGTTGGCTCGGGCAAGTTCCTCGGCTTTATAGTATCTAATCGGGGAATCGAGATCAACCTCGATAAGATCAAGTCCATCGAAGATATCATAATCGTGGATAGTGTGAAAGTTGGGCAAAGGCTAACAGGTCAAATAGCTGCCTTGGGTCGATTCATTTCGAGGTCATCAGATCGAAGTCACAGTTCTTTTCCTTGCTCAAAAGGAAAAAGGATTTCATGGACCTCGGAATGCTAGCAGTCCTTAAAGGAATTGAAGTGATACTTATCAAGACCACCTTTGTTTCACACCCCAAAAGTAGATTAAAAGCTTTACTTATATTTGGCAGTGTCCGAGATAGCGGTAAGTGGGGTACTGGTTCGAGAAGAGCAAGGTACGCAATTCCCTGTTTATTATGTAAGTCGAACCCTAGGAGATGCTGAAACTAGATACCCTAGCATAGAAAAATTAGCACTTGCATTAATAAGCGCATTTAGAAAGTTAAAGCCATATTTACAGTGTCACCCAATGTGTGTTAACTATTTATCCCCTTCAAAATATTTTACATAAGCCCGAACTGTCGGGTTGGTTGGCCAAATGGGTCATCGAACTTGGCGGGTACGATATCGAGTATCAACCCCGAAAGGCCATCACGTCTCAAATCCTATATGATTTTGTGGCCGATTTTACACCGACCCTCATACCCAAAGTGAAGAAAGAACTCCTGCTAAAATCGGGTACATCATCGGAGTATGGACCCTTTTCACAAACGGTGCCTCGAATGTGAAAGGGTCCGGGCTTGGCATTGTTTTGAAGCAACCTACAGGTAGTACTATTAGACAATCTATCAAAACTTCTAGGTTAACTAACAATGAGGCCTAGTATGAGGCGATGATTGCAGGTCTTGAGCTAGCTAAAAGCTTGGGGGCAGAACTCATTGAAGCCAAGTGCGATTCACTGTTGGTAGTAAACCAAATAAACAAAAGTTTTGAAGTTCGAGAGGATAGGATGCAACGATACTGTAGACATATGATTTTTGACCCTCCCCAAGATTTTTTTTTATTTTAGGATGTAAATATTTAATTAGGCCTAATATAGCTATTTCAACTAATTTTTACTCTTTTACTTTATTTTATTGCAAGAAAATAAAATTTGCAAAAAATAGTTTCATTAATGTTTTGTAGTCATTTTTAATCTTGAAAAATACCAAAAATATTTTTGTTTTAATGGTCAGTGTTATTTTAATGGTTATTTTACTTAAGTAGGATTAATTAACAAATTTGATCATATTTTAGTCTCGTTCGCAAGAAAAGAATAAAACTTGGGCTCGAGCAACCCATTCTTAGGCCTAATTTTTGGACCTAGCCCATAATTCCCAAGCCCATTAAGTCCAATACCCGATACCATCAAGCTAACCCTAGGGCTCTTCTAGACTCTTCTTGGGAGTAAAATATAGGCCTAGGACCTAGACTTCATCAATCCGCCGTTGACATCCCAAAAGGATCTCACCCCCTGGAATACCTTCTTCTTGAACCCCCCTACCATTCTGCTTTGTTTCGAACCAAACCTCTATAGCCTCATTCTAGAAACACACCCAAATCGCCAAATCCAGCAACCGCACCCCAACGAAATTCTTCAGCACCTACACATACAGATAGAGAAGGGGAGGGAACGGACAAGGGCGAAAAGGGAAAGGGGAATTGAATATCGGCTTCATCCTTGGCTTAAAAACGGAGAGGACAGAACTAGAGGAAACAAAATCAAAGTTTCCTTTAGAGACTGTTCTTCATTTTCCACCTTCCACTGATTTTTAACTCTAAATTATCAATTAGAAAAATATAAGTAACATCTGCTTCATCAGTTTCGATTTGGGATATGGATTTTGATTGTAGAGTTTGAGTGAGTCGAGTTTATTTTGGGTTGTCTGCTGGTTGTTAGAGATCAAAAAAATGTTCCATTCGAGGTTATCGCCGGTCTGTGGTTGAGGTTCCTTTTCCGGTCAGAGGTTCATCGAGGTTTCCGATGAGGTCTTCTATCGCGGACGTGTTGTAGTAGCTCTTATTCAACTTTCATAAAGGGCATTTATATATAGCAAGTTTGATATTGCTTCACTCAGGTCCATTTTTACTTCCGATTTTTATTTTTGTGCATTGCTGATGTATAGTGTTGCTGAGTTCATGTGACTTAATGAACTTGAAGTTTTCCTATAGTGAATTCCTTTTACTCAGGGGTATATTGTCGGACAACAACATAGGGACTGAGCTGAACCATAATAAATGCCTTTGTACATTCTTGGCCGATTTTCACTTCCCGTTATATTTGTTGCATTTGCGTGATGTGCATGTTCAATTTCAAACCATCAGTAAGTGAATGAGTGTCATGGTCTTAGTTCCTTAAGTTTCTTCCTAGTTTATTCCGAGAGAGGCAGCTTCTTTTGGCTCAAATTATGGTGGAATTTTGGTCTACGCATAATGTTATAGAATTGCAGGTTAAACGATTGAAGCTCTTGTACAAATAATTTTCTGTCTGAAAGTCTCTGGTTCTGATTTAATAATTTGATTGTTAGGAGCATACGAGTACGATTTAAAAATGAATATTCGTAAAAGAGCCTTTAGGCGCATTTCAAAATATAATTGTGATTGTGTATACATTCGCGTGACATAATTACAATTCTAAAAACTAATTCAGAGTATGCGTTCGCGCAACTTCACTCAAACTTTTCTTAATAATAAAATTATTTAGTAGGCTGCTAATTTAATTTCAGTTTATATAGTTTGAGGTGTGCCATCCTCAATTTAATCATTCATGGCCCTCATATTACTAACCTAAATATAAGAAATGACAAATGCTCATAGTTGCTCTAGGCCCGTTTAATATATCATTGTGAATATGGACACGTTTGCATGACATGATTACAATTTTAAACACAAAACCGGAGTATGCGTTCGTGCAACTTTAGCCAAACTTTTCCTAATAATAATAAAGCATTATTAATTGTGGACACGTTCACGTGACATGGTTTTTGACGCGCCAAATAAAATGAGTACACATGCGCGTGACTCATTTCAAGATAATTTTCTTAATTAAAAAGCGGTAAAAGGAAAAAGCACATAGGTTCTAAAAATGAATAATTAGATAATTTTAATAAGCCAAGTATGATCAAACCAACCGTGCTAGAACCACGGAACTCGGGAATGCCTAACACCTTCTCCCAGGTTAACAGAATTTCTTACCTGGATTTTTGTATTCGCAGACCATAAATAGAGTCAAATCTCCTCGATTCGGGATTCTAAACCAGTGACTTGGGATACCATTAACTATTCCAAGTGGCGACTTTGATCTTAAATAATAGTCCCCTTTCGATTGTCACTTAATTTGGAAAAATTCCCTTATACCCCTTCCGAGGTTAGGAAAAAGGAGGTGTGACAGCTCTGGCGACTCTGCTGGGGAAAAGAACCCAAAATCTTTGGTTTAGGGTTCAAGAATTCGATCTTGTTAAAATAATTTTTACTTGGCTTCATTTATTGTTAATATTACTGTATTTTGTGAACCTTTTGTGCTAAATGCTATATGTTTACTGCTTTAATATTATTTGAATTATATATAACTGTCTTCTTACGCCACCCCTCTGAATCTTCTGAAAATGGTGCACACGTTCGCGTGGCCCACTTTTTCTGTAGAAATTATACCAAATAGAACGAGGTTGGGCTAGAAACAAGGTTGGGTAGGCTTTAATGCTCCCGGTACATTGCCCCCTCTTTTGCTCCAGTTTTCCGCTCGGGTAAGCCAGGTCTAGAAAATAACCCCAAGATTTAAACCTAAAAAAATGTAGCCTCATAATGGTTCCCTAGTAGGAACGTTTGTTTTCATCATGTGTATTTGACTTTGGGGACTCAACACAGGGGTTGGGTCCGTCTAGGACAGGTGTACCCAAAATAATAGACCATCTTGATGTATCATATGTGCTAATGTCGCATTTCTTCACGGGTAAAAGGGTCACTTGGCGGACCAATGATAGTTAAGGACAAATGAAAAAGAAAAAAAAAGAAAAAAAAGAGAGGGTGATGTGTGAAAATAAAGCAAGTAGGGCCAAGTTATGTTTTCTTTCACATTTTGTTAAGAAAAGGAAAAAAGAAACTTGATAAATTCAAAAAAAAAAAATTGCACATTTTCATCATTTTCCAAAATAAAAAAAAGGAGAAAAGAAAATTCAAAAAGAGTTTACATGTTTCATCATTTTTCAAAAAAGACAAAAAAAATATATTTTCTCTAAATTAGTTATTTTTTGTCTCGACCGTATTCAATTTGCCTGAACTACGCATACCCGATTCTCGTCTCTTGGGGCACGATACATAGAAACCCACATAGGGTCCGGTCTTCCTAGTAAGTCTTAGGTTCTTGGTTTCGCGGGGTCTTAGCCAAATCTTGTATTTTTAGCCATATAGGTTAATTTTAGAAAAATAATTACAACCATGTCTTGCATGTGTCTAGTAGGGAATATTATTGTCTCACATGGTGTTGGTTGAAGTTTTTTCATACAGGTGTGGATCTGCTTATCGGAGTTTGAGCATGATAAATACCTCAGGACCACTGCATTCAGGAGATGCCTGAGGAGTCTTTTTATGTTTTTGAGTCTATTGTTCATGTTTTGCTTTATAGTCCTGTATAGTAATATTCAGTCAGTTAGTTGATGCTAGAGTCTGTCATAGTTTAGTTAAGTTTGTCGATTCTTTTGTTATTATTTCCTATTTTGCATTTGAAAATGTATTATAAATAAAAAATCCAAAAAGATATATTTTGCCTTTTTATATTTCTATTAGAATTTTCTTTAGAAATACTATTACAGGAAAAAAATTTTAAAAAAAGGTTTGAGGTGATTTTATTTTAGGAAATTAATATCTAGAACTCAAAATAAAAATTGCTTTTATATTTCCTTTTAGTACATTAAGACCAAAAATTTAAAAGAAAAAAAAAGAAGAGAATTTTCTTTTAGTACGTCTTTAAAAGTTTTCTTTTAAGATATTAATTCCAAAAATCCAAAAAGATTTTCTTTTGAGGTTCTTCTTTGTGAATTAATGAAAAAATAAAATAAAAAATCTTTTGTTTTCACTAGAACTTTAGGATATTGTACATAGAGAAAAAAAAACATGCTTTATCTTTTGTTTATCTTTAAAGTTTCTTCTTTAGGTAATCAAAAAACCAAAATCCAAAAAGATATTTTTTATCTTGTTCATTTCTCGTTTCGAAGTCTTTCTGCAAATGAAAATTCAAAATAGTTTTCTTTGGTTTATTGTCTAGATTTTCTTCCTAAAAAAAAGAATCAAAAAATATTTTTCTCTTGTAGGTTTTTTCTTAATAATTTCTCATAGAGTGTTTGTTTCAAAAAGAAAAAAAAGAAAGAAAAATATACGCTCGATAAGCTTGAGTTTAGAATAAGTTATAGAACATTAAGTCTAGAAAATTCAAAGAAGGATTTGCTTCTTTTATTTCTCTTTTCTCATCAGAGTAGTCATTAAGGTCAAAAAAAAATGAGAATGTTGGTTTGTTTACTTTATTCTAGATCTTCCCGAACTACACAAAGATCTGATTCATGCGGCGTCATGATATGATAACGCCCAACTGTAGCCCTAAAAAGGATAAACAGTCACTGCAAATATAATCCGGTCTAAAAGTCCGGAGTCGAATCCCACAAAGAACGAAGGCTTAGCTGTATCTGTTTAATATCACTAATAAGACAAGATTGAAAATAAATAAACAGCTGAAAACTAACTATGCTTGAATTGTAAACAATTGGAATAAAGGTCTAAGGTAATGGTTTCCCCCGTTATTGATTTCCTTGGTTGTATATTTCTTATAGCTGTGACTTAGTTGCTTCTATCAATCATGAACTCTCCAGCTACCATAAATCTCTCTCAAGCAATTATGATAATTTACTAGACGCACTCTCTCAAGCTACGCTAGTTAGATTCACATTACAGTTCACTTAGATTGCACTCGAGGTATCGTTATCTCTAATCCAACGTCTAAACCCTCGGTTATGACTCTCGTCTATACTCCGAGAGTAATGTTGTTCAAACAACTACCTAAATATGTGCTCTCTTTCAAGAAGATACATAATAAATAGGAACGATTAATGAGGCTCCTTTCAATTAACCAAAATCAAAACGTAGTTGAACAATAGAAATTAACAACCAACTCAAAACTATATTAATATAACAACCAATTCATCCCCAACGGGTTTCACCAAAACCTTAGATAACAAATTAGTTATTCATAAAAGTATGTAAAACTACAATATCAAAAGTCATAACCAACAATGAAAAATAAGAAGAGGAAAGAAAAAATTATTGAAGAATTCCCCGCCTTGCTCTTATTGTGTCTCTGCCTCCTTAGGTCAAATATGTGTCAAAAATATGTCCAACTCCTCAAAAATACCATTTTTCCATGTATATATACCAAGTAGGTCCGGGCCCAAATAATTATACATTCTCCTATGCGAAAAAGGACAATATTTTACGTCTGGACTGCCGCAGCCGCGGCGTGGACCGCAGTGACAACCGCGGAAAGCACTGCCTCAAACCGCGGCGCGGACCGCGGTGACGACCGTGGTCACTTTCTAC
Organism: Nicotiana glauca; assembly: GCA_026770625.1. Classification (NCBI taxonomy): domain Eukaryota; kingdom Viridiplantae; phylum Streptophyta; class Magnoliopsida; order Solanales; family Solanaceae; genus Nicotiana; species Nicotiana glauca. The sequence continues at coordinate 14,146 of MU768150.1, forward strand.
CGTAATTTTCACCGTGCTACATCTGAAATTTGGAAAAACATAAAACATCCAAGTTGTAGCCCTATGAGTTATCTTTCCAACCATATCTTTTTCAGTCCAAATAGAGTTTTTGAGCAAAAAGTTATGTCTATTTTACTAGACAGTGCGCAATATGCATCCTCGAGTCTTCGTTCGCACTTAATTATCAAATTTGACCCCCGAACCCGGTCCCGGCTTAATTCCTTGAGCTCTTACTTAGACTTCAAAGCTTCAAATCACTTAATATTATTCTATAACATCTATATAGCTCGAAATCACTTCTACAAGGCATAAAACACACTGTTAGTGCAAAATACTAGCGATTAAAGCGCAAATTCAACTAAAGTGCAGTAAATTAGAGTGTAATAATCGACTAAAATACATAATTATAGCCTATCATCAACACCCACACTTAAACCATTGCTCGTCCTCGAGCAATCAAGCTACACTTTTTTTTTATAGACACGTCCTTTTTAAACAATTCTCCTAACGTAGCACACCAAGAGTATTTAAATAAACTAAGCACAAAAGCGTAACATCTTCACCTCAAGATTTGACTCACAAGTGTCACGCATTATTCACAACTCACCTACTTACTCTAACATAGAGGTCACTGAAATTACCTTTCCTTCATGAATCAAGTGCCCTCACACAACACAAGAGAGTAGTTCCACACAATAAAATCTAAGAACACTTCGGAACTCATGATAGAAAGAATTCACTCACTCTCAGAAATAACATTTATATGCCACAAAAGATGCACCATAAGCTTGCACGTAGTGTACTACTCTACTAATCGAGCTCATTCAATCTAGGATCAATTAGGACTTTATTTGGTTGTAATATAGGCTGTGGGACGGGTAGGATACATTTAGATATAAGAGTGACTACACTTCCCTAAGCACTTCAATACATATACTTTAACATTTAAACCCCAAACTTATGTCAAACCAAAACTGTACCTTCACATCAATGTAAATTACCCCATTCTTCTTTAAGCACACTTACGTCAAGAGCCACCACTTATCAAGGAATTTTTTTTCCACAACAATCCAACTATTTTTTTTTTCAATTCAAGTGGCTCTTCCTTTTCAAAACAGTGCACCTTTCTCCTTATTCAATTAGCTCCACTCAAAAGCCAAACCAACCACCCCACACTTTAACTTTTACAAAGTTCATAACAATTTAAGTGCTCATGAGAGGTGAAAATGTTCAAATAGATGGTTAATTCAAACAAATGGGTAAGACTTGTAATGTGGTTTTCAAAGAAAAAGGATTATAGGCTCAAAGAGGTTAACTACGATACATAACAATTAGGTGGGTAAAATATACATATCTGGCTCAACAAGAAAACACCTATATCACTTCCAAGACTTAACAACACTACTATTTTGCTTTGCAAACACACAGGGCAAGTTCTAGGCATCAAATGCAATGCATTGAATAACGTAAAATCTTACACACACATGGCACATAACTCACTCAGGATTGGATTCATAGACACTCTAGTCAAAGCAGTTAAGCAAAGTTAAGATAATATAATTTAAGGTACTTCTACAAGAGTCAAAAACTGAGCCTAAGCGTCACAACCAAAGTACTCACTATTCTCAAGGCATAGCAAATTCAAGAGATATTGCTTCAATTCAAAACACAACACAATGGCTTTTATTCCTAAAAAAAACTAACTACATCCGGTTCAAATATAACCCTTGAAAAAGAATCGCGGCACAAAGAAAAACCAAGGGAGAATTTCTACACTACCTAACAAAAGAAAATCTTTTTATTTTATTTTTTCGTTAGACTTAAATCCCTCAAGAAAATTGTCTAATAGATCCATCGTCGGAAAAATTCCAATCTTTAAAAAAAATACTATTTATTTAAACTAATACAGCTAAAGTAGCATGAAAAGTCACCCAGACAATCTTATCACCTCACACTTAAAATTGTGCATTGTCCCCAATGCGCAGCATAACCAATAAAAGGGTAAAAGAGACTCCTTGGTAGGCCAAAGGCCGAAGCACTAATAGCTCATGGGGTACTCAAACTTCTCCCAAGCTTGGTCCTTCCAATGGCTTTGCATTCCATGCTCCTAAAAAATAAAATAAAAATCGACACTACAAAATAATATGATTAGAAAAAAAAACAAAAATAAAATAAAGCAATAAAGCTGGGTTGCCTCCCAACAAGCGCTTTATTTAATGTCGCGGCACGACGCGAATCACTTTTTGCCTCCACCTCGAGCTTATGAATTGAACCCCCAATTTGGCATCAAGTTTTCGGCTATGCTCCTAGGGTGGAGGAACAAATCTAACTGGCCCAAGCAACCATTGCACTATTCTATACTTCTTGGCTTTTAGATGAGGTATGTAGTCCTGTCTTTCTAGCAAGAAAAATTCCAGAATGTAGGCACCTTGTTTCTCATTCTTTGACTTCTCAATCGACTCGGATGACTCTATTTCCATACCGTCATCCAAGCACAATGTAGAAAAATGTTTGGAGTGGGGACCAATGCGCTCAAACACATGAACTTTAGGACTTTCAACATCCTCAACATCAATGATACTAGAGTCAACAAAATTTGTATCCTCAATGTCCTTTGCTGACTCTAGTCTCACTTCATTAACATTGACATCCTCAAATTGTAGTTGGCTAGTTTTTTTATGTTCTACTCTAACCTCCCCAATTAACACCTCAAATTCATGCTCTTCTTGGTTACTATCCTCAATATTGGCTTGTTGAGCATTAAAAGCTTCAACCACTTGACTCAATTGAGCCTCCAACTTGCGAATAGTTTCCTCTTGCCTTTTTATGTGCAATGATTTCTCATTGTTTTGTTCCATAAGGCATTTTAGCATATCCTTGATCTTCTTCAGGTCCGTATTCCCAGGTTTTTTGTTCCTATTAACTTCACAAGAAAAGGTAGAACCATCATAGTAAGGGGTTGGGGGAAAATAAGAAATATACGCACAACCATGAAGGTGGCCATTTTGACAACCATACACATCACACACATTCCACAAATAAGATTGAGTTGGTGCACATAACTCGCTCTTAGGAACGTTTTGAAAATTTTGCCACGGGTGATTTCCTTAACAATATGTATGGAGATCAATAGTAGAATTATCTACACCTAAATTCCCATAATTCCAAGATGTCATGTTTCTCAAATCAACAGTTACAAAAAAATACAAAAAAAAATAAAACAAAATAAAAGTTCAAACTTGAACCCTAGAAATATATACAGCTACAACTACACAGTTAGTTTCCCGGCAACGGCGCCAAAATTTAATAAATCCCAACTCTAGTCCTAAAAAGGATAAGCGGTCGCTGCAAATATAATCCGGTCTAAAAGTCCGGAGTCGAATCTCATAGAGAACTAAGGCTTAGCTGTATCTGTTTAACATCACTAATAAGACAAGATTGAAAATAAATAAACAGCTGAAAACTAACTATGCTTGAATTGTAAACAATTGGAATAAAGGTCTAAGGTAATGGTTTACCCCGTTATTGATTTCCTTGGTTGTATATTTCTTATAGTTGCGACTTAGTTGCCTCTATCAATCATGAACTCTTCAGCTACCATAAATCTCTCTCAAGCAATTATGATAATTTACTAGACGCACTCTCTCAAGCTACGCTAGCTAGATTCACATTACAGTTCACTTAGATTGCACCCGAGGTATCGTTATCTCTAATCTAACCTCTAAACCCTCAGTTACGACTCTTGTCTATACTCCGGGGGTGGTGTTGTTCAAACAACTACCTAAATATGCACTCTTTCTCAAACAGATACATAATAAATAGGAACGGTTAATTGAGGATCCTTTCAATTAACCAAAATCAAAACGTAGTTGAACAAATAGAGATTAACAACCAACTCAAAACTATATTAATATAACAACCAATTCATCCCCAATGGGTTTCACCAAAACCTTAGATAACAAATTAGCTATTCATAATAGTATATAAAACTACAATATCAAAAGCCATAGCCAACAATGAAAAATAAGAAGAGGAAGGAAAAGCTTGTTGAAGAATTCCCCGCCTTGCTCTTATTGTGTCTCTGCCTCCTTAGGTCAAATATGTGTCAAAAATATGTCCAACTCCTCAAAAATACCGTTTTTCCATGTATATATACCAAGTAGGGTAGGGCCCAAACCATTATACATTCTCCTAACGAAAAAGGACAATATTTCACGTCTGGACTTCCGCTGCCGCGGCGTGGACCGCGGTGACGACCGCGGAAGGCATTGCCTCAAACTGCAGCGCGGACCGCGGTGACAACCAAGATGCACGTTCTACCACATTTTGTACCCTATTCCGTTTGGAATTCGGAAAAATGTAAAAATGAACGTTGTATCTCTTTGAGTTAGCTTTCCAACGATTTATTGTGCAGCCCAAATGGAGTTTTAAGAAAAAAGTTATGTCTATTTTACTAGAAAGTGTGCAATATGCATCCTCGAGTCTTTGTTCGTACTTAATTATCAAACTTGACCCTCGAACCCGATCCCGGATTAATTCCTTGAGCTCTTACTCAGACTTCAAAGCTCCAAATCACTTAATTTTATTCTATAACAACTATATAGCTCAAAATCACTCCTACAAGGCATAAAACACACTGTTAGTGCAAAACACTAGCGATTAAAGCGCAAACTCAACTAAAGTGCAGTAAATTAGAGTGTAATAATCGACTAAAATACGTAATTATAGCCTATCATCATGATACGTAGCCAACCTACATAGGATTCGATTATTTTTTATTATTAAAAGAAAAATCAAAAAATAGAAAAAGAAAAAAGAAGAAAAAAAGAGGTGAAATTATGGGATGTGAGAAATGCGAGGAAAGAAAAAAGTGATAATTAGAGAAAAAAAGAGGAAGGAAAATGAGTTGGCCAAGAAGTAGTAGAAAAGAAAAGAAAGGAGAAGATTGAAATGAACAAAATTGGGATGATGCCGAGTGACCTTGTGACCCTTGAAGTCATTCTAGAACTGTTAATTGTTGCTAGGTGCATTGCACGCAATGTGATATTTTTAGCTGTTAAATGCCCTAACTCTAACAAGATGAACCCATTTTGTTCCTTTTGATATCTTCATTGAGCAAAAGGGTGGTTGGTTTGTGGTTCTTAAGTAACTCATCCATACAACACAAGGTCAAACAGCAAGGTAGTCATGGCCGGCAAAGAGTTGGATACAGGTGTTTCTAATCCGTCTAAGCGGATTGTTGAATCAGAATCTGAGCTGAAAGAAGAGCTCCTAAGGTTGAAAGGACAGATAGCCAAAATATACCAAGCCTGTATTAGTGGGCATCCTCCACCATTGTTTCCCACTAACTACACTGAAAGCCTTGTCACCATTCCGCCACTGTTACAAGTCTAGGATATCTCCCCACAACATTTTCATACTCCACCCCCCAGAACCACCTCATATCCCGTTTCTTTGACCGCTCATGTTTTTGTAGCTCATCCACCTGTTATTTTTCCTTGATCCTCTAGCGAGACTGGGTTCAAAATCCATGATGCCCAACATTATGCTCCAGAACCAATTTTCAAGGTCTCGGGCACATACTCTTACGCTCCTCATTTTGAGCCTCCCGGTGAGACTGCAAAGCCTACTAAGACAGTGGAGCAAAATGAGACATTCAAAAAGCTGAAAGGGTTTAAGATACCAAAGTTTAACTTGTATGATGGGCATGTAGATCCAGTAGCCCATCTGAGGAGTTATCGCAGTGAAATGAGAGGTGTTGGTGGGAAAGATAAGCTGCTAATGGCGTATTTCAGTGAGAGCCTGACTGAGGCAGCTTTGGAATGCCATACTCATCAAGATATCGGAAAGTGTCATACATGGGATAACATGGCTCAAGCTTTTGGGCAAAACTTTTAGTACAATATAGACATTGTCCCAAACCGCTCCTCCCTATCTCATATGGAAATGTCACGACCCGAATTTCCCACCCTCGGGAGTCGTGATGGCGCCTACTCGTAGAAGCTAGGCAAGCCAAATTTAGTTACTTTTCCTTTAATAAACAAGCCTTTTAACAAATCCTTCGGCAATAATATTTAAACAATGAAAAGTCAACAATAATAATAAGCGGAAGTCTTCAATTTAAATAGCTAAACAAGATATTGAATTCCAACATAATCTCTACCCAAGAACTGGAGTCACATACTCACGAACATCTAAGAAGTACTAAATACAAAGTTTGAAAGAAACATAAATCTGTTTGTCTCGAATACAAGGAGGCAACAGTCTAAAAGAGAGAATAAGAGAGAGACGTCGACCCAGCGGACGCCTGCAAGGCTACCTCGGGTCTCATGATACTGAAAACCTGCTTCTGTGCTAATGTTGTTGCTACTCGAAACCTGGACCTGTGCAAATATGCACAGAGTGTAGCATCAGCACAACCGACCCCATGTGCTGGTAAGTGCCTAGCCTAACCCCGAAAAAGTAGTGACAAGGCTAGACTGGACATCACATAAACCTATGCAGATATATATACAAGTACAATGGAAGATAGCAAGAACATAACAATTTAAACTGGGGAGGGGAGCATGCTGCAAGGGTAACAGTTAGAAACAAATATCAAGAATAATGGCAAGCACATCTACAGTTTAACTTCTAGCAATAATGAATAAACAAGGCAACTTTCATATTCAACTCATCTCGCTGCAGGCGTGCAACCCGATCCCCATTTCTCAATATCTCGTTGTAGGCGTACCACTCGCTCCCATTTCAATATATTATGTGTGGTAGGCGTACCACTCGATCCCATTTCAATATATCATGTATGGTAGGCATACCACTCGATCCCATCTCAATATATCATGTGTGGTAGGCGTACCACTCAATCCCATTTCAATATATCATGTGTGGTAGGCATACCACTCGATCCCATTTCAATATATCATGTATGGTAGGCGTACCATTCGATCCCATTTCAATATATCATATGTGGTAGGCGTACCACTCGATTCCATTGCAATATATCATGTGTGGTAGGCGTACCACTCGATCCCATTTCGATCCAACACCATATCATAAAGAAAATCTCGGCATGGGAACAAGATAATATAATGTTTTCCCGGCAAGGGAACAAGAATATCAAATCAACTATCCCGGCAAGGGAGGGTCAGCTATAACCAATCCTATTCAACTTCTTCTTGGCACAACAAATATCCCTATACAGTCGTAACTTTCATAGGATCAACAAGGGTACACAATTAGTAAAATTAAGACTCACGGTCATGCTAGACACCAATGTATAGATACTCGTCACCATGCCTATACATCGTACTCGATCATTTAGCAAGTAGCAAACAAGACTCAACTCCTATTCCCTCAAGCTAGGGTTAAACCAAACACTTACCTCAACTTTCACGACCAAATCAATCCACAACAATCGCTTTCCCTCTCGAATTCGGCTCCAACTCAATCAAATCTATACAATAATGACTTCATGATATCAATATATGCTAAGCAAATCAAACCCAATGCCTAATTATAGATTTCCAAGCTTTCTTCCTAAAATTTCCAAAATTGACCCGGGGCCCACTTGGTCGAAACACAAGGTTCGGACCACAAACAAATCGCCCATTCACCCACGAGCCCGAATATATAATTTGTTTTCAACTTCGACCCCAAAATGAGGTCTAAATCAAGAAAATATAGGAAACCCTAACTTTACCCTTTTTCCCCAATTTCTACCCTAAGTTACATGTTTTAGGTCTAGGATTTCAATAGATGATGATGGAAAATGAAGAAAACGAGTTAAACAATACTTACCCAAGAAGTTTTGGGGAAGAAATGCTCTAACAATCGCCTAGAAGCTTTGGAGAAGAAAGGGTTCGTGTATATTTTGAATGAAACCTGTCACTGTTCGGTTTTTAGACTTTTAAAATAACTGGGCAAAATTGCCCTTCGCGTTCGCGGGATAAAAGGTCGCGTTCGCGAAGGGTTGGCTTGATAGACTATCGCATTCACGATGAGAAGGATGCGAACGCGAAGAGAAAGACTTGGGGGTCCAGGGGATTGGCCTACGCGTACGCGAACGCAATGGGAAGGGGCTGGAGACCTACGCGAACGTGAAGGAGGAAAGAGGGCTAGGCCCTCAGGACTCGATAACTCTGCGTGATCGCGATGAAGGGATACGAACGTGAAGAAGAGAGGGTTCTGAAGCTTCGCGAACGCAAAGGAGACATCGCGAATGCAATAAAGGAACTTACTGTGCACCTATTGTAGATTTTTCTGCGATTTCACTAAGTTCAAAACCACCCTGAACACCTCCGAAACCACTCCCGAGCCCTCGGGGCTCCCAACCAAACACACACGCTAACTCAACAAAATCCTACGAACTTAACCGTGCGATCAAATCGCCAAAATAACATCACGAACGAGGAATCAAACCTCAAAATCACTAGTTTTCCTTCAAACTTCATAAACTCTCAAATTTAGAGTTTTAAGTCTGAAACACGTCAAATGACGTCAGATTTCAACCAAATTTCACAGAAACCTCTTAAAACACATATAAGAACTGTACTAGGCGCCGGAACCAAAATACGGGCCCGATACCATTACGTTCTAATCAATTTTCATTTCCATTTTCCTTAACAATTTCAGAAAAATAATTTCTTTTAAAAATTTATTTCTCGGGCTCGGGACCTCGGATTTCGATTTCGGGCATATGCCCGAGTCCCATATTTTTCTACGGACCCTCCGGTACCGTGAAATCACAGGTTTGGATCTATTTACCCAAAATGTTGACCAAAGTCAAACTAATTCATTTTAATACCAAATGTTTTTAGCATTTTTCGCAGAATTTCACATACAAGCTTTCCGATTGCTCGCCCGGACTATGCATGCAAATCGAGGCAATAAAAAATGAGGTTTTCAAAGCCTCAGAAGCACGAAGAGAGAGAGAAAACAGGTGATGACCCTTTGGGTCGTCAAATTCTCCAGCTCAAAAACAACCGTTCGTCCTCGAACAGACAAAAGAAAGAAGTACTTGAGTCGGGAAAAGATGAGGATAACGGCTCCGCATATTAGACTCGGACTCCCAGGTCAATGCCTCAGGGGGATGACCTCTCCACTAAACATGAACAGAGGGAAAACTCTTGGATCTCAACTGACGAACCTGCCGGTCCAGAATAGCTACTGGCTCCTCCTTGTCCCTGGATCTCCATGATACCTCCGAAGCATGGATACATGAAAAACTGGATGCACGGCTGATAAGCTGGGCGGCAATGCAAGTCTATAAGCCACATCTCCCACTCGATCAAGAATCTCAAACGGACCAATGGATCTACGGCTAAGCTTGACCTTCTTCCCAAATCTAATCACGCCTTTCATAGGCAACACTCGGAGCATGACCCGCTCACCAATCATGAAAGCTACATCCCGAACCTTACGATCTGCATAACTCTTTTGTCGCGACTGAGCCAAACGAAGCCTGTACTGAATGATCTTGACCTTGTCCAAGGCCTCCTGAACCAAATCTGTACCTATCAATCGAGCCTCTCCCGGCTCAAACTACCTAATCGGAGACCGACACCGCCTACCATATAAAGCCTCATAAGGAGCCATCTGGATGCTCAACCGGTAGCTGTTATTGTAGGCAAACTTCGCTAAAGTCAAACACTGATCCCACGCGCCTCCAAAGTCAATAACACAAGCCCGGAGCATATCCTCCAAAATCTGAATAGTCCACTCGTACTGACCGTCCATCTGAGGATGAAACGCTTGCTCAACTCAACCCATGTGCCCAACTCTCGCTGAACTGTGCTCCAGAAGAGCGAGTTAAACTGCGTACCCCGGTCCGAAATGATAGATACCGGCACACCATGAAGGCGAACAATCTCCCAGATATAAATCTCAGTTAATCTCTTGGATGAATAGGAGTCTGCCACAGGAATGAAATGTGCTGACTTGGTCATCCTATCAACAATAACCCATATCGCATCAAACTTCTTCCCAGTCAACGGAAGTTCGGTAACGAAGTCCATAGTGATCCCCTCCCACTTCCACTCGGGAAGCTCAATCCTCTGACATAAACCACCAGGCCTCTGATGCTCATACTTAACCTACTGACAGTTCAAACAACAAGCCACATATGCAACAATATCCTTCTTCATCCTACACCACCAACAATGTTGCCGCAAGTCCTGATACATCTTCGCGGTTCCCGGATGAATAGAGTATCGGGAGCTGTGGGCCTCCTCTAAAATCAACTCTCGAAGCCCATCGATATTGGGCACGCAAACTCGCCCATGCAATCTCAAAACTCCATCCGCATCTAAGGTAACCTGCTGGGCACCTCCACACTGCAACGTGTCTCTAAGGACACACAAATGGGGGTCATCAAACTGTCGATCACGGATACGCTCTAATAATGAAGAACGAGCGACCGTGCAAGCCAACACACGACTGGGCTCAGAAACATCCAGTCTCACAAACTGATTGGCTAAGGCCTGAATATCCAAAGCAAGCGGCCTCTGACTGACTGGAATATAAGCAAGACTGCCCATACTGGCTGACTTCCTACTCAAAGCGTCAGCCACCACATTGGCCTTCCCCGGATGATACAAAATGGTGACATAATAATCTTTCAAAAACTCCAACCACCTCATCTGCCTCAAATTCAAATCCTTTTGCTTGAACAAGTACTAAAAACTCTTGTGGTCAGTGAACACCCCACATGCCACGCCATACAAATAGTGCCTCCAAATCTTCAAGGCGTGAACAATAGCTGCCAACTCTAAATCATGCACTAGATAATTCTTCTCATGAATCTTCAACTGCCTCGAAGCATAGGCAATAACCTTGCCATCCGGCATCAACATTGCACCAAGACCAATACGGGAAGCACCACAATAGACTGTATAAGGCCCTGATCCTGTGGGCAAAACCAACACCGGTGTCGTAGTCAGAGCTATCTTGAGCTTCTGAAAGCTCGCCTCACACTCGTCTGACCATCAGAACTGGGCACCCTTCTGGGTCAACCTGGTCATCGGGGCTACAATAGATGAAAACCCCTCCACAAATCGATGGTAGTATCCTGCCAATCCCAGGAAACTCCGAATCTCTATAGTTGATGCTGGTCTAGGCCAGCTCTTGACTGCCTCGATCTTCTTCGGGTCTACCTAAATACCCTCTGCTGATACAACGTGACCCAGAAATGCTACTGAACTCAGCTAGAACTCACACTTGGAGAACTTGGCATAAAATTGACTATCCCTCAGAGTCTGAAAGACCACTCTAAGGTGTTGCTCGTGCTCCTCCTGGCTGTGGGAGTACACCAAAATATCATCAATAAAGACTATCATGAACATGTCCAAATATGGCCTGAACACTCGATTCATCAACTTCATGAATGCTGCTGGGGCATTGGTCAACCCAGACGACATGACCAAGAACTCATAATGCCCATACCGAGTGCAAAAAGCTATCTTAGGGACATCGGATAAATACAACCCAACACAACACAGCCCAAACCTGGGTGTCACAAGTCACGAGCATCTATAAGAATGTAATTACATTTACAATTCTAGAAATACACTGAACAGGAATAATGAATAACATAAAAAAGAAAATGGTGCTGCGAATGCTGGAAGTCACCTTGCTAAACTCCTACAGCTCTGCCTCCAAACAGCCAATACCCGCTACCGGGTGAATAACTACCTACAACTGCACATGAGATGCAGGGAGTAAAGTGAGTACTCTAACTCAGTGAGTAATAAAGGTAAATAACAACTGAGCAGTAAGAAATCACGTAAAGCAAACCATCATGTTGTATAGAAGCAGGGTACAATCCTTTAAGAAAACAGTGAAACTGTGAAATCTTTGGAAATATCTTGGCTCAGTTTAAATCTCTTTTGAAAATGATCTTTTCAATAGTTACAAAATGATTTCAAAATAGTTAGTGCCGATAAGCACAGAAAATCCGTGCCTCGGGCATAAATACCATAACATAACAGGTAAAAAGACAAGTAAATATACAAGATGAACACATAAAAGTTCGCCCCTCGGGCAATATCTCAATAGTACCAACCCCTCGGGCTTAATATGAATTGCTTAGAACAGTATTAGCCCCTCGGGCTCAGTATCAGTCACTCAGCATAGCATCAGCCCCTCGGGCTCACTCTCAGATCATATGGGTACCCGCGCTCACTTTGGGTGTGCAAACTCCGGAGGGGCCCCTTACGGCTCAAGCACTATATCAACATAAGGCTTGAAAGCCTTCTCACATCACTCATAAGGCCTGAAAGCCTCCTCACATCACTCACAAGGCCCGAAAGCCTCCTCACATCACTCACAAGGCCTGACAGCCTCCTCACATCACTCACAAGTCCTGAAAGCCTCCTCACATCACTCACAAGGCCTGAAAGCCTTCTCACGTCACTCAAGACACCTCGTGGCACATAAATGTATCTCAGGCCCTCGGCCTCATATCACTCAGCATATCCTCTCATATGGCCCTCGGCCTCACTCAGTCCGAAAATCATCACAAGCCCCTCGGGTATCAGTAAGATAGTAGTACTCAGCTCAAACAACATTGAAAATGTCATTTAAATCTCAAAATTCAATTAAAAGTGGTTGAGTTTGTAAAACAGTAATAATCGATAGGACTGAGTTCAAGAAATATATCAAAATAGTGAGGAAACAGTATTAAAAGTCCACGAAGGATCAAATAGTTGGTATGAAGCCCAAAATATGGCAATAAGCCCAAATCATGTTGATAACAAACATATCTCAGTCGAATACGCGGTAAAAACATCAATTGGGACGGACCAAGTCACAATACCCAAGAATAAATAACCTCGTGCTCGTCATCAAGCGCGTGTTTCACCTCAATATAGTACTACATTGTGCAATCCGGGGTTTCAAACCCTTAGGGCATCATTTACAATCATTACTCACCTCGAACCGGCAAAATTTCGAGCTCGCGATGCCTTTGCCCTTCAAATCGGCCTCCACGCGCTTTGAATCTAACCAAAACCACAACGAATACATCACAATATGCTAAGGGAACAAAACCCAATAAAAAGAATCAAGAACGGGCACAAACTCCGAAATTACCAAAACCCGAGCCCCAGGCCCACTTCTCGAAACTCAGAAATTTTCACATCAATAGATTCTTTATCCCCTCACGAGTTCATACATACCAAAAGTTCTCAAATCCGACCTCAAATGGTCCCTCAAATCCCCAAATAAAATTTCAAAATCTCAAGCCCTAGTTCATCAATTTTAGGCTTAATTTCCATGAATTTCTAGGTGGATTTCACAATATAATCGAGTTTTAAGACCAAGATTCTTACCTCAAGTCGTTTCCTCTTGAATCCCCCTTTAATTTGCTTCACAAATATCCAAAAACGAGCAGCCATGGGTGAAAATAAAACCACATTCGCGAACAAGATGATTTTAAAAAGCTTCACAAATATCCAAAAACGAGCAGCCATGGGTGAAAATAAAACCACATTCGCGAACAAGATGATTTTAAAACATTCTGCCCAAGCAATATTTTCTTCTATGCGATCGTGGAACATTCCTTGCGATCGCGAAGAACAAACCTCAACTCCCAGAATTTAACCTTATGCGAACGCACCAGGTCTTTTGCGAATGCAATACACAGCATAATTACCCTATGCTATCGCGGACAATCCTCCGCGTTCGCGATGAATAATTTCCAAGCAATACCTCAGGCCCCTTTTTACTCTATGCGAACGCGACCTTTGCTACGCGTTCGCGAAGAACAAATTCCACCCAACTATGCGATCGCATCCCAGCTTGTGCGAATGCAAAGAACAAAAAAATGGACTGCCCCCAAAGCTTCTTTGTGATTGCAATTGCATCTATGCGATCGCAATGAACAAAAATACCTGCAACTGAAGCCTGCAATTTCTGCTATCTTTTAAGATACAAAATGGTCTGATTGACAATCCGAAACTCATCCAAGGCCCTCGGTACCTCAACCAAACATACCAACATAATCCAAATCATCATTCAAACTTGTTCGAATCATCAAAACACCTCAAACAATACCAAAATTCTCAAATTACATCGGATTCAAGCTTATGTTCTTCTAAAACTTCCGAAACACGCATTCGATCAAAAACCCAACCAAACGATGTCTGAATGGCCTGAATCTTTACACACACATCCCAAATCACATAACGAAGCTACAGCAACTCTTGGAATTCCATTCCGACCCTCGGATCAAAATCTCACCTATCAACCGGAACTCGCCAAAATACTAACTTTGCCAATTCAATCCTAATTCTACACCGGACCTCCAAAATCACTTCAGATCACACTCCTAAGTCACAAATAATCTAACAAAGCTAACCAAATCATAAAAACTCCGATCCGAGCTCATAGACAAATAAGTCAACTCTCGGTCAAACCTTTCAAATTCAAAGCTTCCAACTGAAACTGTTCATTCAAATTCATTCCAAACCTTCCTGAAACCAAAACCAACGATCTAAATTAGTCATAATGTATAACACGGGGCAAGTCATGCCCAAAAAATGGCTATCAAAGTGCAAAAGCTCAAAACGACAGGTTGGGTCGTTACAATGATCTTCAATTTTCATTTCATATCGCATGCATTGTACTTGGCATTTTCAAGGATTGGGAGGCCCTCTTTCAGCTACTCAAATACTTATACCATTTGATACCCTTTTAAGCATGTACTAATTGCTTTGACCTCCCCTCTTTTGGAATCAAGTCAGAGTCATACGAAAAAAAAAGGGAAGAGCTCATGTCCCCATAAATTTATTTTAGAAAGTTCATTCTAAAAGGAAAATTAAAAAAAAAAAGAGAAAAATAGAGATAAAAAAAGGGGAGAAAGAAAAAAAAAGGAAAAAGAAAAAGAAAAATAAAAAAAGAAAAAGGAAAATAGTAACAAGAACATATCTTTGTGAACTACGTTTGACCTGATTCTTGTCACCACAAGATACGTAGACAGCCTTACGGTTTGGTCATACCAAATAAAATATTTTATAATCCCACGAAGTCGAGAGTAGGGCAGTATTTCTTAGTAACTCCATCAAAAGACAAGAAAAAGAAGAAAAAAAAGAATCAAATTCTCTTGTTTTAGAAATTGGGGAAAAGTTTTTTAGAATGGATTCCAAAAGTTGTAAATAAATTAACCCATTGTCTTAGTTATTTTGAGCCTTTATGATATCCTTTCTTTCTAACCTTGTCCAAAAGCCACATTAAAATCCAAAAAAGACCTCCCAGATAATCTTTGAGAGTGCCGAGTTAGCCATGCGAGGAGCACATGATGTTTTTACCATGGTTGATGCCTTGTCATCTACAGAATCAGATGAAATAAGAAGAAAAGAACAAAATGAAAGAGTCTTATTGGTGAAAACCTTCACAATCACTATAAGGCAATGGTGAGTTGAGAGAAAGAACAAAATGAGAGAGGCTTGATGGTGAAAACCTTTCGGGCACTACAAGTCTAATAAGGATCGTGAATCAGATTGGACAATCAGAGCATTGAAGCCTGATTTCACGGTTTAGGGGTATAACAAGAGTTGAACATCAGACTTGCTTGACAGATTAGGCCAAAGGTGCATATCATGGTCACTAGAGTTGGTATCCACATCTGATAAGTTTCTACTTTGCAGTTTTCTTGTTAGGAATCATCTATTTCCATTGTCCTTTACTCTGTTCCTTTTATCTTGTTTACTTCCTCTTCCTGAGTCTATTCGGTCAGAACAAGTGAGAAATGACTTCAAAATTTGCCACCAGCTTTTCAATTGCACAAAACGGGATCAAGCTAGCACATCAAAGTGGCATAAGTCAGGAAAGCACAACGTGCACACTAAGTTGGTAACAATCAACATGCTTTGGGATTCATATGAAATACAAAGGTTTGGTATATATCAATACATGAACAATGCAACAGATAGAGGATGTTGGGTAAACGGATCAAAGGTATTCTCTGTGATGAGCTTGACAAGGAAAGTGGTTAACAAATAACAAGCAAGGTCTTCCAAGCGGAAATCAAAGTTATCATGGCAAGTGAAGGAGCAATAGACCTCAAGGCCAAGGCCAGTGGGTTAAGTCAGGAAAGAACAGCATGCACACTGAGTGGGTGGCAATTGATGTGCTTTGGGATTCATATGAAACACAAAGGTTCAGCATATGTCAATACATGAACACAATGCAACAGATGAATGGTATTGGGTTTGAACGGATCAGAGGTATTTTTCATGATAAGGGTGGCAGAAAAAGTGGTTAGTCAATAAACAAGCAAGGTCTTTCGAGTTGAAATCAAAGTTATCACGGGAAGTAAAGGAGCAATCAAGGCCACAACCAACCACCATGTTTAAACTCACAAATTTTCTTTGTTTGAAACAAAGACAAAGACTATGTCCAAATCAAAGTTGTGAAGCTAGAATTTTTATTCAAATGTCGTGCCCAAATTTTGTTAGCAAAAAGGCGGTATGAGAAGGGGAAAGAAAATTGGTTCGATCCTCAGGAAACCTCCATGAGGAAAAGCATGGTTCAGGGGGCAAGGAATTTTGTTCGTTCTGTAGAGATCCTCCGGGAAGAAAGCACGGCTCAGGTAAGTTCATTCTCGGCTTTTCAGGACCCTACTGGATCATGGCATTAATTTAAAGTTCTCAGGACCCTCCCGGATAATGGGATCTAGTTTTAAGTTTTTAATAACTTCATAGATAATAAGATTTAGCGTAAAGTTTTACCTTTAGGAAATAGAATTTAGCCTTGAAGTTGTCACTTTTAAGATGAGATTTAATTTTAAATTTTCAGGACCCTCCTGGATAATGGGATTTAGCTTTTAAATTCTTAGAATTTTTGGGTACCATGATTTGATTAACACTCACAGATGTTCCCGATATCAAACTGGTCAGAAAAATTTCTTTTGTTTTGTCTGTTTTGTTGTAATCAAGTTCAAAAGCAGCAATGTTCAAAGGAGTTCAGCAATCAGGAGCCGACCTGGAGAACAAAGGGAAGTAGTTCAAGTCTCAAGGAAAAATAGTGCAAGTGTTGGAAATCAAGTGCCCACCTGGAGAACAAAGGAAAAGCAGATCAAGTGTTGGAAATCAGGAGCCCACCTGGAGAACAAAGGTAAGCAGTTCAAGTTTCAAGGAAAAGCAGTGCAAGTGTTCAGCAATCAAGAGTCCACCTAGAGAATAAAGGGAAAAACAGCAAGGTTCAAAGGAGTTCAGCAATCAGGAGCCCACCTGGAGAACAAAGGGAAGAAATTCAAGTTTCAAGGAAAAGCAATGCAAGTGTTCAGCAATCAGGAGCCCACTTGGAGAACAAAGGGAAAGCAGAAAGGTTCAAAGGAGTTCATCAATCAGGAGCCCACCTGGAGAACAAAGGGAAGCAGTTCAAGTTTCAAGGAAAAGTAGTGCAAGTGTTTAGCAATCAGGAGCCCACCTGGAGAACAAAGGGAAAACAGCAAGGTTCAAAGGAGTTCAGCAATCAGGAGCCCACCTGGAGAACAAAGGAAAAGCAGCAAGGTTCAAATAGTTCAGCAATCAGGAGCCCACCTGAAGAACAAAGGGAAGTAATTAAAGTTTCGAGGAGAAACAGTTCAAGTGATGGAAATCAGGAGCCCACCTAAGAACAAAGGGAAACAGTTCAAGTCTCAAGGGAAAAAATAGTGCAAATATTGATAATCAGGAGCCCACCATGAGAACAAAAGGAAAGCAGAAAGGTTCAAAGGAAGATAGTTCGAATATTGGCAATCAGGTGCCTACCTGGAGAATAAGAGAATTCACTTCAGAATGCAATTCAAGTCAGCAATGAAAGAAGCTCGCGGCAAGAATGTGAGTCAACAGTCTGAGATGATCAATGGAAGTTAGTCACAATCCAGAATAAAAAATAAAAAAGTAGAAGAAAGGCAAGAAGGGAATCCAAATGCAGAAGTTGATAAAAGATGTGAGCTGCTCAAGACATGACTGAAGTCACAACCACGGTGTGTCCGGATTTGATCCGAAAAGCTAAAGAAGAATGAACTAGCACCTGCAACTAGCAAGCATCAAGGTACAAATCCAAAGTCTGCATGAAGAACCATTCAAGACTCAAGATCAAGCTTCAGAAGACTTATAGATAGGAATCTTGTAACTCATAGTTGACAGGCTTAGTTAGTCTTTTTCATTTTTTTTTTATTTTGATGTAACATTAGGACCGCGGACCGAAACCTCGATGGAACGGCACCTCGATTGGCTCTCCACCTTGGTATACTCCATCATCTCACTCACTTCTGAACTACACGTGACCTAATTTCTTTATAGCCAAGGATATGTAGGCATCTCAGATACCAGGGCTCGGTCACATTCTCTTTTCTTTTAGCTTTTGGTCTCCTTAAATAAGGGTCGGGTCAAAAAACCTGTCTAGTCGTTCTTTATCTAAAAACTCTTTGCTTTTCCAGTCAAAGAGGGGCAGCTGTAGACATGTGATTTTTGACCCTCCCCAAGATTTTTTATATTTTAGCATGTAAATATTTAATTTAGGCCTAATATAGCTATTTCAATTAATTTTTACTCTTTTACTTTATTTTATTACAAGAAAACAAAAATTACAAAAAATAGTTTCATTAATATTTTGTAGTCATTTTTAATCTTGAAAAATACCAAAAATAGTTTTGTTTTAACGGTCAGTCTTATGTTAATGGTTATTTTACTTAGGTGGGATTAATTAATAAATGAGATCACATTTTAGTCTCGTTCGCGGGGAAAGAATAAAACTTGGGCTCGAGTAACCCATTTTTTGGCCTAATTTTTGGACGTAGTCCATAATTCCCAAGCCCATTAAGTATAATACCCAATACCTATCAAGCTAACCCTAGGGACCCTTCTAGACTCTTCTTGGGAGAAAAATATAGACCTAGGACCTAGACTTCATCAATCCACCGCTGACATCCCAAAAGGACCTCACCCCCTGAAATCATGTCTTCTTGAACCCCCACCCCACCCCCCTACCATTTTGCTTCGTTTTGAACCAAAACTCCATAGCCTCATTCTAGCAACACACCCAAATTGCCAAATCCAGCAACCTCACCCCAACGAGATTCTTCAGCACCTACACATAGATACAGATAGAGAAGGGGAGGGAACGTACAAGGGCGAAAAGGGAAAGGGAAATAGAATATCGGCTTCATCCTTAGCTTAAAAACGGAGAGGACAAAACTAGAGGAAACAAAACCAGAGTTTCCTTTAGAGAATTATCAATGAGAAAAATATAAGTAACATCTTCTTCATCGGTTCCGATTTGGGATTTGGATTTCGACTGTAAAGTTTTAGTGAGCTGAGTTTATTTTGGGATGTCTACTGGTTGTTAGAGATCAAAAAAATGTTCCATTCGAGGTTATCGCCGGTCTGTGGTTGCGGTTCCATTTCCGATCAGAGGTGCGTTGAGTTTTCTGACGAGGTCTTCCATCGCGGACATGTTGTAATAGCTGTTATTCAACTTTTATAAAGGGCATTTATATATTGCAAGTTTGATATTGCTTCACTCAGGTCCATTTCTACTTCCTATTTTTATTTTTGTGCATTGTTGATGTATAGTGTTGCTGAGTTCATGTTACTTAATGAACTTGAAGTTTTCCTATAGTGAATTCCCTTTTAATCAGGGGTATATTGTCGGACAGCAACATAGGGACTGAGTTGAACCATAATAAATGCCTTTGTACATTCTTGGTCAATTTTCACTTCCTATTATATTTGTTGCATTTGCGTGATGTGCATGTTCAAATTCCAACCATCAGTAAGTGAATGAGTGTCATGGTCTTAGCTTAAGTTTCTTCCTAGTTTACTCCGAGAGAGGTAGCTTCTTTTGGCTCAAATTATGGTGGAATATCGGTCAAAATGTTACAAAATTGCAGGTTAAGCAATTCAAGCTCTTGTACAAATAATTTTCTGTCTGGAATTCTCTGGTTCTGATTTAATAATTTGATTGTTAGGAGCACTCGAGTACGATCTAAAA
The DNA here is from genome assembly GCA_026770625.1 of Nicotiana glauca. Classification (NCBI taxonomy): domain Eukaryota; kingdom Viridiplantae; phylum Streptophyta; class Magnoliopsida; order Solanales; family Solanaceae; genus Nicotiana; species Nicotiana glauca. The sequence continues at coordinate 34,120 of MU768150.1, forward strand.
ATGAATATTCATAAAAGAGCCTTTAGGCGTGTTTAAAATACAATTGCGATTGTGTACACGTTCGCGTGACACGGTTCCAATTTTAAAAACCAATTCGGAGTATGCGTTCGCGCAACTTCGATCAAACTTTTCTTAATAATAAAATTGTTTAGTAGGCCGCTAATTTAATTTCAGTTTATATAGTTTGAGGTGTGTCATCCACAATTTAATCATTCATGGCTCTCATATTACTAACCTAGATATAGGAAACAACAAATGCTCATAGTTTCTCTAGGCCCGTTTAATATATCATTGTGATTATGGACACGTTAGCGTGACATGATTACAATTTAAAAACAAAATCGGAGTATGCGTTCACGCAACTTTGGCCAAAATTTTCCTAATAATAATAAAGCATTATTAATTGTGGACACATTCGAGTGACATGGTTTTTTACGCGCCAAATAAAAATGAGTACATGTGCGTGTGAGTTTCAAGATAATTTTCTTAATTAAAAACCGGTAAAAGGTAAAATCACATAGGTTCAAAAAATGAGTAATTAGACAATTTTAATAAGCCAAACCATGGAACTCGGGAATGTCTAACACCTTCTCCCGGGCTAACAGAAATCCTTACCCGAATTTTTGTGTTTGCAGATCATAAATAGAGTCAAATCTCCTCAATTTGGGATTCTAAACCGGTGACTTGGGACACCATTAACTATCCCAAGTGGCGACTTTGATCTTAAATAATAATCCCGTTTCAATTGTCACTTAAATTGAAAAAACTCCCTTATACCCCTTCCGGGGGTAGGAAAAAGGAGGTGCGTCAAGTACTTGGATAAGCTACAGGTAACCTTAAACCGCTTCTAGGAGTGGACTCTAGATCATGCGCCTCGAGAACAAAATAGTGAGGCCAATGCACTTGCTAATTTGGGGTCATCAGTTGAAGAAGATGATATCGTCCCGGGGACTGTCGTCCAATTATCGAGATCTATGGTCGAAGAGGGTCATGCCAAAATAAATTTTACAAGTTTGACTTAGGATTGGAGGAATAAGTATATCGACTCTTTGAAAAATGGAAAGCTTACATCGGATCATAAAGAGTCAAGAGCTCTACGAACCATGGTTGCTAGGTTCACATTGGATGAAGATAGAACATTGTACAGGATGACTTTCGATGGACCATTGGCAGTACAGAAGGATCAAGTCATTTCTTATCATCTTATTCTAAGAAATGCGGGGACTATCTGTATATAGTCGAAGTCAAGTATGCTATATAACGACCCGACCGGTCGTTTCGAGCCCTAGCGCGTCGTTCAGCAGTCTGAGGCCATGAGCAGCTTCATTTCAGGTATATTGACTTGTGTGTATGGTCGGAATTGAAATTCAGGAGGTTCGGAGTTAAATTTAAATGAAAATTCTCATTTCAGAAGCCTTAAGTTGGAGAAAATGGCTAAGATTGGAATTTTGAGT
>MU768150.1:43469-58089 GCA_026770625.1 Nicotiana glauca
ATTGTATTGCAGACGGATGTTATGTTGTATTTTACTTCTCTTATCAGTGGTCGCTCATGTACTTGTGACACCGGGTTTCTGGGAGGGTTTACAACGGATTTGTTCTATTGATTATTATTTAAATTTGAATTCTAGTAGTGAACTTTTATTTATAAAAATTGGAAGGAAAAAAAAACCTTAGATTTTTAAAAGTATTAAAAGAGAAATTAATTGATGAGTTAGTTGGTTGGCCTGATAGAGGTGTCCGGTGCCACCACGACCCTTAGTGGATTCTGGGTCGTGACATGCTCGATTTTAGTGGGTTCGAGGAACCAATTCAAGAATCAATCCAAAGTACACTAGGTTTGAATCGATGGTAGAGTTCGAAGATCGGAGATTAAGGTGACCGATAAATATTAAGACCGCACGTGACCGGCCTCGAGATAATGCCGTTGTGGCCTTGTAATAGAATGAGCAAGATTCTTGCCACGTCCCCAAGATCATGGCATAAATTCCGGAATTAATTTGTACGATTTCGTACTAGACGGTTAGACAGTGGTCCCAATAGGATTCTTTACGGTTAATAGAAATGTACCTTATTAGAGCTCCCTATTATATAAAGGGGACTCCAATCATTTGTAACCATCATCAATCATTGGCAAAGAATATACTCTCTTACTTTCTCGTTCATTGTTCTTCAGAATTGTCCTTTAGCTTTATTATTCTTGCTTTACTTTTCTTGATTCACCTCGAGGTCACCTTAGCTCGAGGTAGAGATGGCCTACATACTGGTTTGGTTTTACTTATTTCTTTCGTCTATACTTCAGATTTCTTGGTTATTAATTAGTATTGAACTAAATCATGTATCTTTAAAACCATAAATCAAGTTTAATTGTTACTCGTATTTTCGAGGTAAACAGAGTAAACAGTTACTTGCTAAGTGCAGGGTGCCTGAGGTGGATCCCGAGTCGAAAATAATATGGAAATCATTTATGTAGAATGATATGTGACCTGAGCTCCTGGAGCATGGGGGCTCACACTGATCATATGGCACGTTTATATTATTGCTATCACCCCCATTCGCATGTGATGATCCGCATATAATTCTCTGCCTCCAACACCATCGTGTCTATCACGTCCAATATGCTGGCCTCCCTGGAAATGCTCCCCCATCTTGACCATGTATGGCACGTCGACCACAAACAAGCGGCACCCGTGGGCCATGGTGGTAATCCTTTGCTGAAATATATACCATATGGTAAGCATGTGCTATATGAGTTTGAATTGGTTAACTGTGATGACTCGATAGGTTATCTTATTTTTTAGAACCAAATTCTGTATTTCAAAGTCTTAAAAGTCTCAATTTAGCCTCCTCAATTTGCATGCAGCCTAGGTGTTGATCTGAAAGGCTTATATGTTAAAAACTAATAAAATAAGAATTTTGCCTTAAATTTTTATTTGAGTTGTCTTCAGCTAATGTTTTGGGAAAACAGACTCGGATTCGTATTTTGGTGGTCTCGGTGGGTCCATATCGAAATATGGGACCAGGGCGTATGCCCGAAATCGAATTCAAAAGTCTCTAGCTCAAGTTATGAATTTTTGTTGAAAATTTAAAGTTTAAAAGTTTAATGATTTTTATGAATTAACTGATATTTGGTCTTGTTGATACTGGGTCAGTATTTTGGTTTTGGAGCCCGGTATAGGTCTATTTATAACTTATCTATGAAATTTAGTGAGAAACGGAGTTGGTTTGGCGTGATTCGGACGATCGGTTGTGAAAATAGAAGTTTAATGTTTTCTTGAAAAATTCATTTTATTTGGTGTTCAATTTGTAGTTCTAGGTGTTATTTTGGCGATTTAATCGTGCGAGCAAGTTCGTATGATGTTTTTGGAATTGTGCGCATGTTTCGTTTCGAGCCTGAAGGACTCGGGTGCGTTTCGGATAAGATAAGAATGTTTTTGAATCTTAGAAATTTGGTTTTGTGCAGTTTAGGTGCCTTCTGGTTTCCTTCTTCACGTTCGCGAAGGTACTCTCGCGAACACAAAATGCGAACTGGGCTGGGTGGGTTTTCTCCTATGCGTATGCGAGACTACGGTCACGAACGCAGAGCATTAGGGGGTTTTCTCTACATAAACGTGACTAGTCACAAGCGAACGCGTAGCAATAGACAGGCTGAGAATGGGAGTTGAGGTAACTTTACGTGAACGCGAAATCAGTCTCGCGAATGTGGAGGTAAGGGGGGCTAAACCTTCGTGGATGTGTAGAGTTACTCGCGAACACGTAGGCCATTTAGTCCATGCTCTTGGCGAACACGGCAGGCCCTTTGCGATCACGAAAAAGGCCAGACGCAGTGATTAAAACAGACTTGAAAAACGGGATTTTTGCCATTCTTTCAAATTTTCAAAAGCTAGAAAATGTACAGACGATTTTCACTAGAGATTTTCTTCCCCAATTTGGTGGTAAGTGATTCTAACCCACTTTCTTTCAATTACCAATTATATTTTTTGAGTTTTCAACCTAAAATATAGGATTTTCATGGTAGAAATTGGGGGTTTGGGTACAACTAGGGATTTTTGTAAAATTAAATTTAGACCTCGAATTGAAGTCGGATTTCGAAATAAATTACATAATCGGGCTCGGGGGTGAATGGGTAAATGGATTTTGGTCCAAACCTCAAATTTTGGCCAAGCGGGCCAGGGGTCGATTTTTGACTTTTTGGGGGAAAGTTTTGGTGAATCTAAATTTATGCATTATAGTTGATTCCTTTAGCAATATTTGATAATTGAGTTAATTATGGCTAGATACGAGTGGTTTGGAGGCGGATTCTTAGGGAAAGCGCTAGTAGAGCTATGAAGTGACTGTGGAGTGAGGTAAGTGTTGTGCCTAACCTTGGCTTGGGGAAATTAGGAACCCTCAGACTATGTGCTATGTTATTCTCATGTGAGAGGCGTATATGCGAGGTGACGAGTGCTTATACGTCGCCAGATTATATGTTTTCCGTGATTTTTTCATTTTTCCTTGATCATTTCCTTCCCTGTCTTAACTGTTGTATGATCTAAATGCTGTCCATGGTTAACTACTACTTATTAATTAATATCTTCTCCCGTTAATGATGTTAGCTCTTTTAATAGTTTCATGATTCTCTGCTATTTGCATAAATTGACTTACTTGCACCTTCTAATTGCCAATTACTGGATTGGTCTCGCTGTGTAGTATTACTTGTATCGATTCCCATAATGTATAAGGTTTTCGTTTTGGTTCAGTTTGGTATTTATTGATCGTAAGGGTTTTTGTGGTTTGAACTGTTGATTTGACTGTGCAAATTGAGTATTTAGTACTGATATGGTGGGATCAGGCTGCACGCCGCAGTAAGTGTAATAAGGGTGGATTGATATAGTAGGATAAGGGTGAATTCATACTGTATAGTGGTATCGGGTTGTGCGCCGCAACAAGTGAAATAAGGGTGAATTGATATGGCGAAATAAGGTAAACTATGATACTGATATTGATATATGGTGGGATCAGATTACATGCCGCAACATATTTATATATATTATCTATTTTGTTGATGTATTACGGTGAAATACGGGAGGATTTGTGTTGTACGGTATGATCGAGTTACGCACCACAACAATTTATGTGTTTCCATTTCTTGAGGTGTGTTTGATTTTCTGTATTCTCATTTGAAATGCTAGGGAGTGGTAATTCTAGACGACACTGGTTTACTTCTTGAAGTTGTATTTTCAGTTGACTATTTTTATCATGCTCCGTATTTCCTTTTTCTATCATTATTATATACTATGTACCGGTTGTAGTGTAGGTGACCCGTCTTAGCCTCTTTACTACTTCGTCGAGGTTAGGCTCGGCACTTACAGAGTACATAGGGTTGATTGTACTAATACTACACTTTACACTTCTTGTGTAGATTTTGGAGTCGGTCCCCGTAGCGCATATTAGTGAGCTCGGATCGGACAACGTACGGAGACTTGATGTCACGACCCAATTCCCAAACTCGATCGTGATGGCGCCTCTCGTGAAGACAAGGCCAGCCAACAAAACAACAATGCCTCATTTAACAGTTAATAAACATAAATGAATGAATAATACGACTAAATGGCAATGAATAATATGGCTAAATGGCAATACTAACTGATATTTACCACCCAACACAATCCGACCGGGGTGTCACAGGTCACGAGCATCTAAAGAAGACTTAACACCACTACAGGGCCAATAATAAATACAAAATAAAATCTGGAGTTCGAAAGATGAAGTCCGGTGCCGCGAACGCTGGCGGTCACCTTGCTCGGCTATAATAGCAATACCTTCAATCCGCTAATAACCTGCTATCGGGTGAACAATACCTGCAACTGCACGCGAGGTGCAGGGAGTAAAGTGAGTACTCCAACTCAATGAGTAATAAGAGTAAATAATAACTGAGCGGTAAGAAATCACGTAAGAACACTCCATCATGCTATATAGGAGTACAACCTTTTGAGAAAAATAGTAAAACCGTGAAAATCCTTTAGAAACATCTAGCTCAGTTTAAAATCTCTTTTGAAAATATTCTTTTTCCAACAGTAAGCATATGAATGCGATATCAGGTAGTGCAAGTCCGCACACAAGTCAGCCCCTCGGGCACAACACTCAGTCAACAAATAACACCAGGGTATCTGGTACACAGTGTAAGAAATAGCATGGATACCAATGATATGAGAGTGCTGAATGTCATGCCACATAGTACAAATAGGAATCAATGCGTGAATGCAATGCAATGCACATGACCATTGCGGCGCGCAGCCCGATCCATTTAGGTACCCGCGCTCACTGTGGGGGTTTAGACTCAGGAGGGACTCCTACAGCCCAAGCGCAATATCAATATCACACCGTTGCGGCGTGCAGCCCGATCCATCATCAGCCCAGAAATGCACATGCAACACTGCTGCGGTGCGCAGCCCGATCCACACTCAGTCCAGATATATGCACGTAAGCCACACAGGCACAATCAAGTTTATCATTTTCAGTTCCAATTATTAGGAATTATAGATTAAGTGTTTAAAACTTTAGAAAGTTACTAATCATTTTGAGACAATGTTTAACTCAGGTCTGATATCATGAAAATATGCTAAGCATCATGGAAACACTGATAATAATCCCTAAGGGATCCAAATATTCGGCACGAAGCCCAAAATATGGCAATTAGCCCAAATCATGATAGCATCAAGTAGGTTTCAGTCAATCACGCAGTAAAATCAACAACCGGGACGGACCAAGTCACAATCCCCAACGGTGCTCTACCCCACGCTAATGCCTGGCGTGCAAGTCACCACAATATAGCACTATGATGTGCAAATCCGGGGTTTCTAACCCTCAGGATATCATTTACAAGTATTACTCACCTCGAACCGGCGAAACCTCAAGCTCGCGATGCCTTTTCCCCTCAATTCGGCCTCCACGCCCGTCGAATCTAACCAAAAATCAGAGCGAATACATTACAATATGCTAAGGGAACAATACCTAATCGAAAGCAATCGAGAAATAGCAAAAATCTCGAAACTAGCAAAACGCGAGCCCTCGGCCCACTTCTCGAAAAATTATAAAACTCACATTATCGGATTCCTCGTCTCGCCATGAGTCCATACATACCAAGAACTCCCAAATCCGAGCTCAAATGACCTATCAAATCCCAATTTAAAATATCAAAAACTCAAGCTCTAACCTCCATTTTTAACCATTAATTCCTTGAATTGCAGTTTTTAATCCATGATTTTATACTATATAAACATAATCCGAGTCCAATAGTTCATACCTGATGAAACCTCTTCGAATTCTCTCCAAAATTGCCCAAGAATCGCCTAAGCCGAAGTCCAAAATATTTTTCTTCTCATTCAAAATCGTGAACCACTGTTCACTTAACCCAGGTCGATTTCTGCTTCTGCGGTCAAATAACCGCACCTGCAGTTACCGCACACGCGACCAACTGACCGCTTATGCGGTCTGACTTAAAATCCACAGGACCGCTTTTGCGGTCAAGAACTGCTTCTGCGGTCGCCGCATTTGCGGATCCACTTCCGCTTTTGCGGAAAACTCTGGTCCCTCAAGGACCTCTTTTGCGACCAATACGCCGCATCTGCGGAGCCGCTTATGCGGTCCCTTTTCCACAGATGCGGAAACAACAGAACCAGCAATACAAACCTGAAGCCAAACTCAAAAGTTTTCATTTTTAACACCCGATCTCACCTCGAGGCCCCCGGGACCTCAACCAAAAGCACATACATGATCTATTACCTTATTCTAACTCGCTCGAACTATCAAAACACTATCGTTAACATCAAAAACCTCAATTATCCTCAAATCAAAGCCTAAGTTTCTTACAAACTTCTGAATTGCACATTCGATCAAAACCCCGACCTAACCACCTCCGAATGGCCTGAAACTTTGCACACATATCCAAAATCACCTAACGGAGCTACTGCAACTCTCGGAATTCCATTCCGACCCTCGGATCAAAATCTCACCTATCAACTGGAATCCGCCAAAATTCAAACTTCGCCAATTCAAGCCTAATTCTACACCGAACCTCCAAAATCAATTCCGATCGCACTCCTAAGTCACAAATCATCCCCCGAAGCTAACCGAATCATCAGAATTCACATCCGAGCCCTCTAACTAACAAGTCAACTTCCAGTTGACTTTTCCAAAACAAGCTCTCCTTTAAGAGACTAAGTGTCTCATTTCCATCTAAAACCAATCCAATTCTATTCGATCACCTCAAGTACCGATAATGAAGCATAAAGAGACATAATATGGGGGAAACGGGGCGGTCACTCACATGACGACGGGCCGGGTCGTCACATCCTCCCCAACTTAAACAAACGCTCGTCCTCGAGCGTTCCCAGAGTTGTCCTAGAAGCCAACCAATAGCTAAATGACCTTACCAAGCATACACCCGGGGTGATCCCTCGTCACCTTATCTTACATAGGTCCGATAATACAACTTTGCTGAAATTTCAAAGTCCATCTAGGCCATAACCGTAGAACCACATTGCACTTTCTGAAATCATACTCAAAATCAGAACCTCACGTCAATATTCAGAATAAACTCGAACCAGCTGTAATAAACCATGCATGCAACCTCAGGTAAAATCATGCAATATACCAAACAATCCAACACTCGAAACGATAGTCACTATTCACATCAATTACCCCCAATACTCAATTACCGATAGGAACCTCTTATTAGCTAAAGTCTTATTCCATCACTTTCATATAGTGCCAACGATAAATAAAACACGCGATAAACCGCAACCATTCCTCAGGTCACCCATACATGAAGCCACTTCCTTGTTGACTAATACCACAACAGATTTCCGGGCCAAACCTCGATATAAACTCTATAATCAGCTGAAATCACATCTGTTCGCATTCAATAATGACTCCAATGATCACCTCCAATTCAACGCACCACTCTGGTGATACGACACCTAATCACAGGCCTAAGCCATAACTTGCATAATCCACGCACCAATGATGGGCGGTCTGAACACACTCAAATCATGACAAATGACTCAAACGAAAGAGATGTACCCCAAGCTCAACAGTACCATTACAACACAAAGTTGAGACCCCGTCTCACATCATAGAAATGGAGTACCTGAATCCTCCTCGAAAGGTCATAACTTCATGTGGCCTCGCCACAACGCGCAATCCTATCCAAACACTGTCACACATGAAGCACCTCAAGTCACCATGCTCAAAAATAGACAGCCACTCACAGATTGACATCAGAAACCAAGCAATCCATCACACCCACGGTGAAGCAAGTAATATACACCATTCAATCCTGAAAGGACACAACCGATGCGCTATTCGCCGAGCAACACCCAATACGGACTTCCCTCAGATACCAGGAAACAAGACATACCAAGTAATATATGGAAAACTATTCTCAACATCATACTGTTGCGCCGTGCAACCCGATCTAGATAACATAACTGTGGCAGCGTGCCACCCGATCCACACATATATCTCACACAAGGATATGCACATCGAGCCAAATTTTCTCATCATAACAAATACCGAGTATCGATCGAAAGCATACTGAGTGCACAATGATATCTACATATAGCGTTATAAGATACAAATCTCAAGCACCATCCGAAAATCATAACGCCTCACGGCACATAAAAAGCAACTCATAGATCTCCCCAGATCACTAGCAGGTTCAATAATGATCGAATCCACCTATCCTTCATCGATACAATTTGGGGCCAACCAAGCCATCTCAATCTAAATACGTAGCCACATAGGCCTGCCAACGAACTCAATACCAAGAAGCCTGAAGCTGCTCCTTCCCCTTTTTATAACTCCTGCTGGAGCTGTACGATACGGTGCCCGACACCAAATCAATACCGAAATCAATAATCTCGTACGGCGACAAGGAACGCGTCCGAAAAGTCCCTCAATACCGGAACTGAATCAATGGTAGAAACCGATATACTGACATCCGTCAAAAAGGCCCAATTAAGGAAAGCAATCCTTCCCAGCCGTCCGCTAGTCTTTAGAACACAACCATTCAACTAGAACATAGTCTGATGCACCTCGCCACGCAACCTGTGTCCTTTTCCTACATAACCCATAGCACAATAGTCTAGAATAACCCAACACTAAGATAACCAGTCTACACCCCAATATCATATCCAGAATCTAATATACCAAGCAAAGAAAGATCCACTCGGGCTTCCAAATCCCAATAGCCGCTAACGGTACCAATACACACTAACCATAACCCCTACGTAGCCTGAACATGAGAACTCCCAGTTTCTAACTCCACATAGCACACGAATCACTGTACCTGATCCCAAATTTCGCAGTATAAATACATATTACATCTCAAGTACCCAATCATTCCATGAAGGATATTCTTAAATCCTCTGGCGCCATCAGACACACTCAAATATCAGCAGTCGATCTAGCTAGAAAGCACCGCAATACTATCGTAGTATCATCAGTCTAATCACATTACCCTTCTTCCGAGACATATACTCTTGTCAAATCACTTCCAATTAGCAGTACCATTTCCTTGATTACCTGAGGCTACCTATTGCCTAAGAATTTCATGAACTTCTTTTTTGAACTGAACCGAACCTTACACACACAAATTCCCAATCCTCCACAACATATCTCATATACCATACCACACTAGGATAACATAAGAACTTTTATCTCCCTTCCGCGCCGCAGACATCGACGCACTCAACTAGTCAAGAACTTTCATTGATACCATTTAGAAGAAAAATAATCACACATTCCATGCTTCGCATGCCCCAAGAAAGTATATACATCTCTGAACCACGGTAAAACTCAACAAGAACACTTTCGCCAATTCCATTTGTACAAGCTACACTGAGAGGACTAAATCCTTCCATCCAAACCAAACTACACAAGTTGTCCGAACTCAAAAGCTCTGCCACACAATACTCGTAAGGGCTCATTACCTCGAATACATACGAAGCATTGATCATATCCTTACCATACCAATTCGGTCTACTATCAAGCTATTCCACCTATCAAATTTCTCTTTTTGTTCATCATCCACTTGACATTTCTCCCTCGCTGTAGCATCACAATGCTTCAATCCAGGCGTACCACACGAGACTCGCCTATAAGACCACACTGTCAAAGACCCATGGCCACTGAATACTCTCTCAATCGTTCCCAGAAATACCACATTCCAGAGTACTTTACCCTGAAGAACTTCCTGAGAATCTGAAATTCGTTACCATTACTTCCCAGATACGGATACATATAATCCCATAATTAACATAAAATACCACAAGTTTTGATCTTTTCTAATGAAACACAGTCCCTAGCCACATACCCAACCTTAAGACACCTGATTATTACCTGCTAAATCTTGGACAAAATAAAACTATTCTCGAGAGTCATTCACTCTTACACAACTGTAAATTATCTGACTTAACGAACAGAACCACTCGTGCCTTATTAGCACTCTGACTGACACCGCATAACATGATCTCATACCACTACAAATAACCATCTTCTTCTCTATACATTGAGCATTCTTTATCAATAACAGCTCAAGACATCCTAGTATTTTCTCACACCTACGAAGCACCATGTAACCTTCGTCAAAATTTTGCTTTACTCGTGCCATCCTCGGCTCAATTTATGCAACCCGAACTGATCCGCCAGCATACCTCGAAAAGGAACCAACATAGCACATGTTAAAATTATAGATTAATTTTTAATTTTTGCATAGTATTCTCATTTTTCGATGTCACGGCCTAAAATCAATTAAAGGTTGTGATGGCACCTAACACCACTGTCAGGCAAGCCAACAATAATTAATTAACTAAATTACTCATTTTAGTATTTGAAATCGTAATTTTCTTCAATTATATTAGTAAAAAATGGAATTTATAGGGTAAACAATAATATTTTAAAATTTTCAACAATGAACAACCCATAATCACCCCAAAACCCGGTGTTACAAGTGCATGAGCATTACTAGGGAGTAAAATAAAATATAGCATCTGTCCGGAATATAAATTGGACATGAAAAAAATATAAATACTTTGAAGGAAACTCTGTTGGTTGTGGGTCGTAATATAGATTGCAGCTCACCTAAGTCCCCGCACTAAACACACCTCTTCTCTCACAAGGTCACTAAACATATATGTACCTGCGCAAAAATATGCAGCAAGTGTAGTATGAGTACGTAAATCAACGCGTACCCAGTAAGTATCCAATCTAACCTCGAAGAAGTAGTGACGAAGGGTCGACTCCAACACTTACTATGGGCTAACAATAAAATGCCGATATTATATTTAAGCATGGAATACATAACATAGCTAAAAATTTCAATAACCGGAAATAATCGACAATTCTTTTACTAGTGGAAATTCCCAAATTCATTTTTCATCATTTAACAATTTATATCTCAAGCCAATAAAGCAATGTCAATTATGATTAGTTCCAAAAAGTTATCATGCGCAAGTCATGCCGAGGTCGTACGGCCCGATCCAACATATAAATATAAATTTTGTACTGCTAAGGATCGAACGACACGAACCATAGATGCATTTATTAACTGCCGAGGCGAACGGCCCGCTCCCATGAGAGTAGTGGAAATTTATCCCCCTCGCAAAATATATTTGCGACACGGTTGAACATAGATTTCTCAAATTATTATAATGTTCCTCAATTATTTTCAAAAATACGAAGTTCAAGTGAAAATTTTCAAATCTTGAAATCCTCAATTTCAACTTCTTTCAAGACAACTAATAAGCATACTCAGTCTCACTTCTTTTCAAGGCAAATAATGAACATCATCAAATAACGGTACCAACAAGGCATGGTGTAAGCCTAAAACTACCCGAACATAGGTACGATTAGTAGCTACATACGGGCTCTCGTCACCTCGTGCGTACGTAGCCCCCCCCCAAATAGAAGCACATATTAAATTAATTCACTTATGAGGTTAATTCCCTCTTACAATGTTAGAAAAGAGATTTACCTCGCTCTGAAGTTCCATAACAGACTCTCAAGCCTTTTTAACAACTCAAACCGATGCTAAACGCCCCCAAAACTAGTCAATAAATGAGCAAACCCATAAATATATACTCTAATACTCATTATAATCCAATTTACGATAAAAATTATCCTCGACCCCACGTGCCCGGATTTCAAAAAATTTTGAAGATAAACTTTGCTCATAACACCACGAACTCAAATATATAATTTGTTCCCAATTACATGTCCAATTTTGCGGTCAAAATCCAAAAATATAAATGTATAGGTTTTTCTTTAAAATCCCAAATTTTTACAAATTTTCGTGCCTAAATCCATGTATAAACCTTGTATGTAACTCACAACTAGTAAAAATCACTTACCTCATGTTTAAGATGAAATTCGCTCTTCAAAATCTCCAAAAATTGCCCAAGCCATGTGAAAAATAGGGGAAATGAACCCAAACCCCGCTTCTAAAACATTTTGCCCAACCTAGGTCCGCCCTTCTTCGCGATCACGGGAATGCCTTCGCGATCGCGAAGGCCAAACACACTGCCTCCACATTTTCCTCTAAGCATTCGCGAACCTTGTGACTCCCTGCCCTTCGCACTCGCAGGCCTCAATCCGCGTTCGCGAAGGCTTAACGCCTTTTAGGCCCTAACATATTTCCTCTTCGCGTTCGCGTTCGCGTTCGCGTGCACCTAGCCACATTCTTGTAGGCTTCCACAACCTCAGCTTCGTGTTCGCGATGTACATTTCCCTCTCCAGCTCAATTTCCTCTTCGCAATCGCGTCCCATCAACTGTGATCATGATACCTACCAGATACACCAGAAACCAGCAACAGCAAATCATGGAGAAATATCCCGAAACACACCCGAGGCCCCCGGGACCCCGTCCAATTAGACTAACCAGTCCCAAAACATAACACGAACCCGATAGAGGTCTCAAATCACATCAACCAACGTCAAAATCACGAATTGCACCCCAATGCAAGCTTAATGAACTTTAGAACTCAAACTTCTACGTTCGATACCGAAACATATCAAATCACATTCGATTGACCTTAAATTTTGCACACAACTCACATTCGATATTACGGACCTACTCCAACTTTCAAAATCGGAATCCAACCCTGATATCGAAGAGTCCACTCCCGATCAAACTTCTAAAAAACCTTCAAATTTTTAACTTTCGCCAGATGACCCCGAAATGACCTACGGACCTTCAAATCCACATCCGGACGCGCTCCCAATGCCAGAATTACTTTACAGGGCTATTAAAAGACTCGAAATCCTAAATAGACATTGATAACATTGAAAAACACCTCAACCCAAATTTATAAAATTCTTCCAAAATACCAACTTTCCACAATAGGCGTCGAAACACTCCCAAGTCATCTGATACCCGATCTGGACATACGCCCAAGTCCAAAGTCATCATACGAATCTATTGGAACCTTCAAATCTCGATTCCGAGGTCGTTTACTCAAAAGTCCAACATTAGTTAATTCCTCCAACTCAAAGCTTCCGAAATTAGAAATTTCTTTCTGAATCAACTCCAAACTTCCCGAAATTCAATTTCGACCACATGCACAAGTCATAATACCTAAACTGAGGCTATTCATGGCCTCAAACCGCCGAATATTATGCTAGAGCTCAAAACGATCAGTCGGTGCATTACATCCATCCCATATTTTTGCGATTCTATGTAATTACTCATATTTTTTATTTTTCTTTATTTACTTCATTTTACATAATTGTGCTATTATTCTAAATTTTGAAATTACACCCCCTAATATTAGAAATAATGAATCATTAATGAGTGATATCATTAAAGTAGAATCTCATAATTGAATGAGGTTATAGAATGATATTTTTCTTTTCTTTTGAATTATATTTACTTAATAAAGTTAAAACTTATTTTTATGTTGTGTTGTAAATTTACATAAAAGTATTTATATTAATTTTTTTTTGGAATTTTTAATTTAATTTATTTGATTTAATAATATTAACTTATTAATTCAAATTGTATGACATCCATTTTCAGTTAGAGTTGATAGATTAATTTTTTTTGTAAATTAGTTGAGTATTGTAGGCATTATATTTATAAATATTAATATTTTTAACAAGCATGCAGTCCATGATATTCTTATAAAAATATGTACTTTTAGTGTTTATAATTAATTATAGAAAATATAATTAATAAAAAAATATATGTCAATTATTTTTACACTATTAGTTACAGATATATGATACAAATATATATTCAAGAATAATATGTATCTTAAATCTCAAAGTTAATATCATTTATAAATGCATTTATTTGTTAAATCTTAACTTTTATATTTGATAATTAACGTTATATTTAAAATTTAATTTAACTGTATAATTAAACTTGTGCAACCAAACAGTACACTTGTAAGTATACTATAATTATATTATGACAAACAAAAACGTCATTGTAATTATATTATTGTATAATTAATATCCTAATAATTACACCAATTCAAATTAACTTGTGGCTTTCCAAATAGACCCTTAATGAGTTTCTATTTAGAAGACACCAAAATTCCAAAAAGAAAACGAAGTACATATCAAAATGTCTTTTAATTTCTCTTCCATATTATTATGATATTTAATATTTCTACATAATATAAAGAAAATTTAGACTATCAAATTAGTGTAAAGGTAATAACGATTTTCTTTCTTCCCGTTCATATCTTGCTTACCTACTACTTGATCAATTTGTCACTACCCCAACCCCGGTTGTGATGGCGCCCAACACAACTGCTAGGCAAGCTCGACCAATTTCACTCTCAACCCGAGAATAAAGCTCAGAACCATTTGTTTGAAAATCGTTAACAGCGTTTAAACTAGAAGTCTAACTGATAGATAGAAATAAATCTGAAAATCAACAATACTGAACAACCTCCCAAAGATTTGGGGGTCATGAGTCAAGAGCCTCTACCAGAATAGCATAAATATACTATAAAACAACATAGTCTGAAGCACGCGAAAGAGTCAAATAACAGGAATAGGAGAGAAGTCGGGTCCTGCGGACGTCAGGCAGCTACCTCGACAACTCCGTGTAAAAGCCCTGAAGAACAG
>MU768150.1:65845-82229 GCA_026770625.1 Nicotiana glauca
ATATATAGATACACACACACGCACACATCTACTGGTTATTTTTAATTTAATCGGTTGGGTGAGCCATTAGGATCAAATTTTGAAAATTTAAATAGCAAGAAATTAGAGAATAATCATAAGATATTAAAAATTTTAATGTTATACAAAATCATATAAACAATATTAAATAGTTGAAAAGGTGCACGTCTCATTATTATTCTTTTTTATTTTTATGATATTTAAAACTTTCAGTTTAATTTTGTGCTTGCTATTATAATTTTATTCTTTTCTGCTTAAGTATATTTACAAGTTGTAATGCATGGTTATAATAATAGAATTAAACCATCCAATGTACCTTAGAATTATGGAATATAATTTCTTTTATTTAATTTGCAAATGCACAATAAAAATTCCTTTCTTTTAATGTAGTACTTAGAATATAATTTTTGATAATTTTCTTGAACTCTAACATGGCATCTAGCATATGCATGATAATTTTTTTTTTAACTAAAGATCAAATATTAGATAATCCACTATTAGTAACAACCGATATTTAGTATGGAAGAACAAATATTATATGCTACAATTATTGTTGTATTATGAAATAAACTATGTTAATTTTAAAAAAAACTGTTAAGTATTACGGCTGATGGTAACTTTACATTAAATTGTTAAAGTTATGTTAAACAATGAAAATCAGTTTGCAACACTGAGTTCCTTTAAAAAGTTAAGACCTTTTCATTTTAAATGTAGAGATCGATTAATCTTAGTTTTAGATTCTAGCCTTTCCTATGGTTCAACTAATTTATCAGTATTATATAATTTGTTATAAAATCTTGTATCTTATTTTATTTATTGAAAGTAGAGGTAAAAAGCTTGAATTCTTGTGTAGAGTATCCCTGCAATTTTAAAAAGATAAAACTAAGAAGAATACATTGGTCCGTTAAAAAGTAGAATTATGAAGATAGGGGGAAAGAGAGAGAAAATATGTCAGGTGTCTCTATGACACCATATCTATTACTTTTCAGAATACAAAAATTTTATAATGCATACAAGCAAATATATAATAAAGGATGAAAATAGGGGCAAAAATGAAATTCTCGCGACCCAAAATCCACTAAGGGTCGCGATGGCGTCGGACACAACGGTCAGGCAAGGTAACCCAAATTATTTGACGAGTTTCTCATTTTTAAACAATCTTGAAAACTAAGATTTTCCTTCAATTTTTCATAAAGAAGGGGATAACTGCTTCAATTCAAATTAAATAATAAGCAATTAGTACAAAATATTTTGAAACCATCCTAGAACCCGGTGTCACAAGTGCATGAGCATCTACTGATAAGGAAATAAGATACAACATCCGTCCGAAATACAGTGGACAAGAAGTAAATAAGGAGCTATACTAGCTGCGAGCCGCCTCGAATAATGCCATTCACCTAGTCCCAGAATCATCCGCTACTACGCCCAGTAAGCCGCTAGAGTTACATATACATGTGCAACAAAAATGCACAGAAGTGTAGTATGAGTACGAAAACAACGTGTACTCAGCAAGTATCCTGTCTAATCTCGAAGAAGTAGAGACGAGAGGTCGACTCTAACATTTGCTAGTGGTCAATAAATAACATAATAAAATGTGAGGAAATCCTGGATTTATAAAGCAGTTCTAACTTACAAAGCTGAAAAACTAGTAAACACCTTTGACAAACAATAAAGGATTTTTAAAATTTACTTTTCATTATCTTTATCAATTTGTATCAAGCCATAAAAAGGCAATATCAACATTTAAAATTCTCAGGCAAGCAATGTAGCCTGCGCAAATCATGCCGAGGTCGACGGCCCTCTCCAACAGAAATGTAAATTGTGCACTATCGAGGGTCAAACGGCTCGAACCATTGATGCATCTATTTACCCCGCTCGCGAGCTATCCTGCGACGCAGTCAGCATAAAATAAACAAATACCCTGCTCGCAAATCATACGTGCGACGCAGGTGCACATCGAAATACATGCTCAAATAGCCAATTAGGAATTTATCGGGGAACATTTATCCAAATAAAAGCCAATTCTTTTTTAACAATTTAAGAAAAAAATAAAATTTAATCCTTTTTAGAAATTCATTTACTAATTCAATATTATTTAAGCAATTCAAGTTGTCACTAAGGTTACAGATATTCCAAATATAGCATGCTTAGGGTCCTAAACTACCCCGGACAATAGCATAATAGTAGCTATGCACGGACTCTCGTCACCTCATGTGTACGTAGCCTCCACAAATAGGAGCACATAACCAATTAACTCATCTGTGGGGACAATTTCCTCTTACAAGGTTAGAAAGGAGACTCACCTTGCTCCGAAGATTCATAACCGGCATTTCATGCCCTTCCGAAGACTCTAATTGATGCACAACGCTCCAAAACTAGCCAATAATTGTATAAACCCATTAATATATGCTAAGGTACTTATTATAATCCAATTTATAACAATTCTTAACCCCGATCGAAAAGTTGACAAAAATGCTCTCGGGCCCACATGCCCGGAATCCGAAATTTTTCGAAGAAAAAGTTTACCCATAAACTAACGAACTCAAATATATTTTCTCTAAATTCCATACCCAAAATCGTGGCTAGTTTTCTAGGTTTTCCCTCAAACCCCAAGTTTTCTACAAATTCCTTGCCTAAAGCTATATATAAACTTTGTATTTAACTCAAAGCTAGCATAAATTACTTACTTCATGACGAGTGACGAAAATGGCACTTCAAAGCTGCTCCCAATCGGCTCCAATGGAAGAACAATGGGGTTGAAATGAACCCAACCCCAGATCTTAAAAGATCTCACTGCCTTAGCAATTTCCGCACCTGCGGTTCCGCAGGTGAGGTTGAAATACCGCTTCTGCGGTCCTCCCTAGCTTCCCTTTTCTGCTTCTGCGTTCCTCCTTCCGCAGGTGCGGCCCCGCTTCTGCGGAACCTTGACCGCATCTGCGGTCCACAAGCCCCTAACCAAAATCCGCTTCTGCGCTCTTCCTTCCGCAGGTGCGGTCCTGCTTCTGCCAAAATAAGACCGCATATGCGGTCCCAGCTCCCTCACCTCCAACCACTTCTGCGGTCACCTTTCTCGCTTCTGTGGTACCTCTTCTGCGGTTAACCCACCACATAAGCGGTTATACCAGCAACCAGATCCTTCAGCTATCCAAAATTCCAAATTTCAATCCGTTACTCACCCGGAATCCACTCAGGGCCCCCGGGACCTCAACCAAACCTACCAACCAATCCCAAAACACATTACGGACTTGCTCGAGGCCTCAAACCATATTAAACAACACTAAAATCATGAATCGACCTCCAATCCAAACTTAATGAACTTTAGAATTTCAAACTTCTATTTTCAATATTTAAACCTACCAAATCACACCCGATTGACCTCAAATTTTGCACACAAGTCATATCCGACATTATGGACCTACTCAACTTTCGAAATCGAATTTCGACCCCAATATCAAAAAGTCCACTTCCGGTCAAACTTCTCAAAAACCTTCAAATTTCTATCTTTAGCCAAATGGCTCCAAAATGACCTACAGACCTCCGAATTCACTTCCGATCGCGCTCCCAACTCCAAAATCACCATACGGAGCTACTCCTAGACTCGGAATCCCAAACAGACATCGATATCACTGAAATGCACTTCAACCCAAACTTATGAAATTTCTTCCAAAATGCTAATTTCCATAATAGGCGCCAAAATGCTCTCAGGTCATTCAAAACCCGATCCAGACATACGCCCAAGTCCGAAATCATCATACGAACATGTTGGAACCTTCAAATCCCGATTTCGAGGTCGTTTACTTAAAATCAAATCTTAGTTAATTCTTTCAACTTTAAGCTTCCGAAATGAGAATTCTTTTTCCAAATCAACTCTGAACTTCCCGAAATTCGATTCCGACCGCGCGTACAAGTCATAATACTTGAAATGAAGCTGCTCATGACCTCTGGCTTCTAAACAGCATGCTAGAGCTCACAACGACCGGTCGGGTCGTTACATTCTCTCCCACTTAAACATACGTTCGTCCTCGAATGTGCTGAGAACTGCACTGGAGTAGTCTGAAATCACTATTTGACACTTCACGCACCTTCCCGTACTACCACAACTCCGTTGGGCTCATTAGCTCGATAAATTCTGAGGATATTTCCTTTTATTCAAGCAGATAAGCCTTAGAGCCCAATTCTAGCATCCGGAATTCTATGCCTGACATGTTTCCAACATAAGATCACCATATCCATCACTACACGCTGTACCCAAACATGCTGCATAACTTTGCTGAATTCACACCTAGCATCACTTTACTCACCGGACCACAATAACATTTTCTAATCAACTTAGTCAGAATTCCACGAATCTAATGCTCCCATTGCACCCCATGACATACACAGGTCTTACTCTAACTTTTACAATGCTGCCACAATGGAAGAGATGAGCAGAAATTCATAATCAACTGCCGAGTCAACTAATTATTGAGTCTATACTTCTGACAAGAAACATTACCTCTTTATGAACCAAATAGTGATCTTTGCTCCTTAATATATTTCATATAATCAGATTGCACTGATCTTAAGTCCAACAATCTCATCTCACCTAGTACGAATTGCTCAGGCAATAAGCCCTCCCGACATGACCAAAAGTCTCATATAATGTCACAATGTGCCAATAGGCTACTAATTAGAATGTGATACAAAAAGGAAAATGAACTCTGAAAAGGAATTTCAATTACCCCGCTCGCGAATCATACATGTGATGCGAGCGCACAGCTAATATGAGCTTCCTTCAGAAAATAGGAAACAGAACACAATAAACAGATAGGGGGAACTGTACTGAACATCACACTGTTGTGGCGCGCAACTCGATCCAAGAAATCATAACCATGGCGCGTGCCACCCGATCTAAATAACATACCCATGGCGGCGTGCCACCCGTTCTACACATGGAACTCACATAAGGAGATGGACATCGAGCTAAATTGCTCATTATAACAAAATACTAAATATCAGTCATAAACACGCTAAGCATGCAATACCATTCCCTGGGGAGACATATAACACTATAATCCACAAACTCGAGCACAACTGAAATGCGATATATGATCTGAAATCTCAAGAGCCATCCTGCTCATATAACCTCATCTCTATGCGGAACCTCAATACATAAGAAATTCACCAAGCCGTCTCACAACTCGCACGACGCAATACATCATTACATGAAATAGCTGACAACGAAATAACACCCCGACTCTGTTCCATAAGGAGCGTATTGCTGAGATGAACACATCTGGCGTGATATAAAGCCTCTGTTCACATGTAAATCAATCCACTGATCTCAAGCCGATTTTTGATTGCACTAACTAGACTAATAACCTTTCAAAGGTCCATAATAACTCCCTTTTTCTCATAACACATAAGAACCACCCTCATAACCGGAGCGAACCTCCACGGTTCATAACTCAACAAACAGAGTGCCCTCCAGACATAAATTCTCAAATTAATGATATTACTTCAATCCTATTACTTGGTTTAAATCTTTAACCAATCAAGTGACTACATGACACCCTTGTACAATCTTCATGTGAGAGACACCCCCACAACCTTCCGAAATAAATAGCGGGTCCGCACATCCAAACCACCGGCCGTACTAATGCTGAAAAGCGATCAAGAATCCTTAACCAAGATACAAGGCCTCTTTCACAAAACACCAATCTCGGGTGATACTGACGACAATACCAACTCACTTTAAACATCGAAACTCCTTTCCTGCTCATCCGAGCTCGTGACATCCTTGTCAGCACCGAACTACAACCTTGATCCTCACTTCAAATTCCATACCGCTCACTTCACCCAATGTGTTAATAAAAGTTTTTCACTGGACTCACTTCAGGAGAACCATAGCAACACATAGGTAAATTCTCATAACCGTAGTATATTCAAACATCTAAGTAGTGGTCTAAGCCACCATAGCCCTTCCAGGATCCGCCTACACATAACAGGCCATAACAGAAGAATGCTTTTGAACAACATTAATTACGACGACCGACAAGCCTCACACGTACCGCCACAAATCACATGCATAACTTGATCACGCTGAAGGAACTGACCTCTACCACCAATACGCCAACTCAACTGTGGTTAACAAATATATCTTCCTTTGATTTACCCCGATTGCCTTAGTAATAACAATAACTCCTTTCAACACATAACATACTCCATCCGCACTCATCCCGAGTGACCTGGAAACGCGAGATCATGCTATCTCAAATCCCATGAACCATTTCATACCTTCCTTGTGCGTATATTCGCACCCTCAACTGATATGCCCATTCTGCTAATCCTTCTACGAATTCGAAGTCCTTTCTCATCTTTCTCTCAAGTTCTACACTGCAAGTCAAAACATCATAAAACATTCTGGTCCTCCACTCATAAGCTGCTGCAAAAGCTTGATTCTTAACTGCACTTATAGGCTGGAAATCATTAGGCACCATACTTTGCCTCTTTTTGAATCCATTAGGACCGTTGCTGAGAGCCACCCACTCTAACCTGCTTCCGACTATAATCAACTCCATAAATCTTATAACACATGAATTCTCTCTCGACGAGGCACCCGGCAGAATCACTCCCCTTGAACCTGCATATATACAAGGCATAAGTCCTGAATCCTTCCCCAAGTCAGAACATGAGCCAATAAGGCCAACCATAGCAGCCTTTAACAATTCCTTTGCTCAAATCACCACTTATGTTCTTTTCCCGTAGCCGAAATAACCCAGAAATATGCTAACCACCAGAAAACCTCGCAAGTGGTTAACCAAGCAACCCAATCATAGGCGGTGGAACTCTCCCACTTAGCTTGAAGCCATTATTACATAACTCTAGAACTCAACGAGATTCCTTATCTCTTTTGACATAACCTTGCGCAATCAACCTTCCAAATTCTCGGATTCTTTCTGTAAAACCCCCTTTTATACTCTGAATCATCAACCACATTCGCAAGACCGATCTCTTTGCTGCATAACTAATAAA
Organism: Nicotiana glauca; assembly: GCA_026770625.1. NCBI lineage: Eukaryota > Viridiplantae > Streptophyta > Magnoliopsida > Solanales > Solanaceae > Nicotiana > Nicotiana glauca. The sequence continues at coordinate 72,878 of MU768150.1, forward strand.
ATTCTTCGCAGAAGTTTTGCCAACTATGTGACCGCGAACCTGCTCACAGGGAATAACCCACCTGAGTCTGAGCTCATTTTCTAGTTGCACAAGTCCATTAACCCCTCGTGGACATCAATAAAATTTACGGCAACATCCTCCCAATTCAAAGTTATGTTGTATCCTTCTTCTTTTCCGGCAGCTCCTTCCCGTTATATCAAATCTCCTACCGCATAATAGCCCATGTGAAACTCCGCCACTCTCCCACTTTGGCGGAAACCAAACCCTTAATTGACTAATCGACCCTTGGCATCTTATACTCGGCCTTCTAGAAATTTTAGCCACCGCCTAACACCTCCCACATGTCTTTCCTCATCCTTTGCTGCTCAGTTGCTGCCTTAACAAAATCTATCTTCGGGGCACTTGAACCCAAGATTGCTGCTAACTTTACACCTTTCAGAAGATCATCTTTCTCATACCACCGACATTAGAAACACTAATTCAACCTTGAACTTCCGCACCCTGCGATATCTGACAGCCGCATTTTCGATACTATTTCAAAATAGCTTGCTCCAAAGGCTAATTGTAGAAGATCGCAACACCGACGAACTTAGTGCATTCAATTAGGACAACGACATCCCCTCATAGAAGAAATATCCACCACTCTCGTATGTACCAAGTTTCATTACTCTACTATCCTAAATTTGCACATTCTTAGCTCGATTGCCTTTCCCCTGCCAGAAATAAAATACTGAATCTCTAGATTATGCAATGAGTAAATCTCCATTCAAGTCATTCACTGCCCCGACACGTGGGCAACATCCTACTATCATATCACTACTGCGGAACAATCATTCATAAGCATCATGGCAACTTGTGCCTAGCCTTAGAGCCCTCGGAAGTACCTTTACTGGGCTGAAATAATAAAATATCCTTCCACAAGGCGACGATAATAGCTCAGACGACTATACCGGGAGAATAATCCCGCACCATATTCATAATATCATTACAATTCTTCTCGATAAATAGCAACCGCTTTGTGTCGCGTAAGATTGAGTAGGAAGGAAATAAAGGCATAAGCCTCACAGGAATCAAATCGCACGATAACGAATCAAGAAGAGAAGTACTCCTAATAGCCCTGTAGCCTCTCGAAGATAAGTACAGATGTCTCCATACCGATCCGCGGGACTCTATGTCACACCTCCTTTTTACGCGCACCTACCCCGAGGGATAAATGTATGAGGGAGTTTTTCCATTTAAAGTGACATTATTCGAAATGGGATTATTTATTTATTTAGAGTCGCCACTTGGGAAAGGTTTGGCTTTTGGTGTCCCAAGTCACCGGTTTATCTTGAATCCCAAATCGAGGAAATTTTCGACTTTCCAAATGAAGTCTGCGAACCAGAAATTCTAAGTAAGGAATTCTGTTGACCCGAGGGAAGGTGTTAGGCACCCCCGAATCCCGTGGTTCTAGTACGGTCGCTTAAACTGTTATAAATGGCTTGGAATCTGATTTTAATACATGTTATCCTATAGTGCAATTTTAAAGATTACCGCTTTATTATTATTTTTATGAGAATTGTGATGTCGTGAAAATATATCTCAAACCACGTCACATCAATGTACCCGTGGCTATTGACATATTTCGACTCCGTCGAGATTTGGATTTGGGTCACATAAATGTGCACCCGAGTTTAGGGAGGTAATGTTATTAAAAGCGCGCCTAAAGTGACTAACGCGTTATTATCTTTGGGGAGGGCCGTACAATTCATTAAACGGCCCATTCCGAATTCTAAGTATTTTAATTAAGCGAGGGTCATGCATTTAAAATTTTATTTGGCACGGCATACTTCGAATTATTCTAAAGGGCTTTACTCAACTAACACAAACTACGGATATTCAAAGATTTATTTCCTAAACTATTTTGAGATTATTGTAAATGAAATTAAATAAATTAAAGTAGGGGAAGGCGGGCTCGCATTTAAGCAAGCAAATCTTGCTAATCAAATTTGGCCAAGGGACAAAATGCATTAAAAAAAAAACTTTGCATATATGCCTGCAAGAACGTACAGAACATATGGACATATTCTTAGCCATTAGATCCATTTTTACCCCTAAACCTTCAATTACTTCATTTAATGAAAATTAAACTTGGCAAATAGATAAAATATAATAAAGCAATATTATTCCATGAAACTAGGTGAATATAGAAACACAACAATATTGAAGAGCCAATAATAGTCCAACAAAAGAACATTCTCAGTTTTAAGTCATAATAAAAAATTTCATTTTTTTTTTAAACCAACGGATCTAACAAAATGACATGGAAAATCATCTAATATTTCCTATTTTTGCTTACTAGATCAAATTCATATGGTCCAATCTTTCATACTTCACAAAACTGTAGTATATCATATAACTAAACAAATAAAAGTAACAGGACATGAAGCTAACATCACTCTAAAAATCAGAGTTAGTCACACATAATTAATAAGAGAAGTGATGAGCAAATGAACCTTTCATATTCCCAAATCGAACCAACATAGAGATTCAACCACTGACCGGAACTCGAAACCTTGCCGGAAAACCTCGCCGAAGTTTAAACGGGAACCTCACTTAATATCGACTGTTTTTGGAGCCGCTTCGGGTCCGTTCTTAGCAGCGTTTTTGCTATCTCGAAGCTGATTTCACTGCTTTTCTTAGCCATTTTCAGAGCTGGTTTGCTGGTTGTTTTTGGCTATTTATGGAGGAAGAACATGCTGTTTTTTTAGGTGAGATTTTGGACCGACTTTCAGCTGGGTTTGAATGGTTTCATAGCTGATTTTCTTTTGTGTTTTGGCTGGTTTTTGTACTGGTTTGTTCAGCAGTTTTTCAGCTGGGTTTGGTTGCGTTTTTGGTGCTGGTTTTGGGGATGGATTTCAACTGTTTTGGTGGCTATTTTAAGGTAGAGTTTTAGGGACTGTTTTGAGGGAATTCCGTGGCTAAAATGCTGCTTTAATGGCTATTTTTCAGAAGTGTTTTGACTTTGTTTTTGGCTAGGATTTGCACTGTTTTGAGACTGTTTTTTTCAGTTACGTTTTTTTGCTCTTTGGGTAAGTTTACATGGCAATTTTAATGGAGGAAAAATCTGATCTATGGGTGGTGTGCTGTGTGATATTATAACTTGTGTGAGGAAGTAGTGTTAGGGGAGGAGGAAGTGGGAACGTGAGGAGTGGAGGGTTTTGGAGAAAAGGGAATAAAGTAAGGGAGGACAAAGGGGAGTGGGGGACAAAAGAGAATGGGGTGGGGACAAGGGAAAGTGGGAAGAATGAGATATTAGTGAGATAAAAAATCAAATATGATCAAAAATTTGGTGTTAACAGCTACCCCTCTTTGCTTGGAAACACAAAGAGTTTTCGGACAAAGATAAAGTGAACCATGTGACTAATTTTTGACCATATCGTTATTTAAAGGAGGAAGAAAATTAAAGGTAAAAGGTGCGACCGAGTCCTGGTTTTGGACAGCCTACATATCCCAGGTTATAAGGGAATCAGGTCGCGTATAGTTCAGAAGAATGATGGAATGAGAGGATAGAGTTCCAAGGTAGTGAGCCGGTCGAGGTGTCGTTCCGCTGAGATTCCGGTTCGCGGTCTCGTTATTACATCAAAATCAAAATTGAAAAAGACTAACTAAGCCTATCAGCTACAAGTTACAAGATTCCTATCTATGAGTCTCTTGAAGCTTGATCTTGAGTCTTTGCCAGTTCTTGCTGCAGGCTCCAATCTGAATCTTGATGCTCGTCAGCTGTCGGTGATGGTTCTTTCTTCGGCTTTGGATCAAGGCAGGACATGCGAAGCTTGTGACTTCAATCATATCTTGAGCAGTCCGCGTCCTTCTCCACCTCAGCACTTTGAGTTCACTTCTTTTTGTTCTTTTTCTTCACTTCTTTATTTTGAATTGAGACTCATTCTTTTGATCATCTCGAATCATGTGCCTCGAAGTCAAACCTTCTCAGACACCAAAACAAACAAACGAACGAAATTTTTCTACCCCAATTTTCACTAGGAAAATTTCATGAGTTATTTGCAATAAAAATCTGAACTCATTTTCCCTTTTTTTTCTTTTTTTTTAATTTATCTATGATGGAACAAATGAGGGGATTGGTGACCCTATGTCTAAAAGGCTCAACTTAGGGATTGGAACCCTAATGTTGGCAAAAGGTAAAATGCTCAACTCAAGGATTGGAGCCCTAATGTTGGCTAAGGGAAAAACGCTCAATTCAGGAATTGGAGCCCTAATATTGGCTAAGGAAAGCGCTCAACTCAGGGATTGGAGCCCTAATGTCAGCTAAAGGGAAAAACGCTCAATTCAGGGATCGGAGCCCTAATATTGGCTAAGGAAAGCGCTCAACTCAGGGATTGGAGACCTAATATCGACTAAAGGGAAAAATGCTCAATTCAGGGATTGGAGCCCTAATATTGGCTAAGGAAAGCGCTCAACTCAGGGATTGGAGCCCTAATATTGGCTAAGGGAAAAACACTCAACTCAGGGATTGGAGCCCTAATGTCGGCTAAGGGAAAAACGCTCAACTCGGGGATTGGAGCCCTAATGTTGGCTAGGAAAACACTCAACTCAGGGATTGGAACCCTAATGTTAGTTAAGGAAAGACGCTCAACTCAGGGATTGGAGCCCTAATGTTGGCTAGGAAAACACTCAACTCAGGGATTGGAGGCCTAATGTTGGTTAAGGATAAACTGCTCAATTCAGGGATTGGAGCCATAATACTGGCTAAAGGAAACTCGCTCAACTCAGGGATTGGAGCCCTAATGTCGGCTAAGAAACACTCAACTCAGGGATTGGAGCCCTAATGTTGGCTAAAGGAAACTCGCTCAACTCAGGGATTGGAGCCCTAATGTTGGCTAAAGGAAACTCGCTCAACTCAGGGATTGGAGCCCTAATGTTGGCTAAAGAAAAACCGCTCAACTCAGGGATTGGAGCCCTAACGTTGGCTAAGGGAAAATCGCTCAACTCAGGGATTGGAGCCCTAATGTTGGCTAAGGAAAAACGCTCAACTCAGGGATTGGAGCCCTAATGTTGGTTAAGGAAAGACGCTCAACTCAGGGATTGGAGCCCTAATGTTGGTTAAGGATAAACTGCTCAATTCAGGGATTGGAGCCCTAATATTGGCTAGGAAACACTCAACTCAGGGGTTGGAGCCCTAATGTTGGTTAAGGAAAAACGCTCAACTCAGGGATTGGAGCCTTATTATTGGCTAAGGAAAATCACTCAACTCAGGGATTGGAGCCCTAATATTAGCAAAAGGCGACTAGGGAATGGAGGCCCTATGTCTAAAAGACACAACTCAGGGATTGGAGCCCTAATGTTGGCAAAAAGATAAAAGATTGATATTGGGAATTCTAAACAAACTCCTATTTTTCTTTTTTTTTTCTTTTTTTTTGGATTTTCTTCTTTTTCTTCATCATTTTTTTTTTCATTTTTCAATTTATTTATTTTTAATTAAAAAAATGCAGGAAAGAACTTGGAGGAAACTTCCCTTTTGGATTGATTATTTGCTGCAAAGCTGTTTCTAGCACTTGCGCATTTCTTTTCCTTTTTGGTTGCACCTGCTTCTTGCACGGTTGCTTGGATTGCATCTGTTTCAATTTTTCAAACAAAGAACAATTGTTAGTTTGAAACGGTGGTTGGTTTTGTGGCCTTGATTTTTTTTTTTTATCTTTAGATCTCGGCCCAGCTTCTTTGATGAAGATCTCAATTGCAACTGCTTGTTTCCTGGGGACCAATTTCTTATCAGGCTATGAGAACCTCAGTTTTTTTTTTTCCAGATTTTGCCATGATGGTGAGTTGGTGGAACTCAACCTTTTTGACTTTATTTTGCCTTCGTAGGCCTTTCCCCCCTTTTTTTCGAAGCATTGGGGAACTTTTGGCTCCTCAAACTTTGTTGGAACGGCTAGTTGCATGGGACAAAACCTTTTACAACTTTGTTTCGCCTTCGTAGGCCTTTTATTTCTTGCTTCTTGCTTCCAACTTCAAATTCAGAACATTGGGGGTACCTTGACTTTTCAACTCTTTGTCGAGACGGTTAGCCACGTGGGACTCAACCTTTTTCACTTTGTTTGACTTTATAAGCATTTCGATTTGATTTTCTCCTTCCAAGAGTTTTCAATTCTAGAGCATTGGCTGCCCCGGCCAGTCGAGGTCGACTTGATGCACCTGCTGAGGCTGTGTATCTTTTGCATATTATCTCGCACCAAATGAGAACCCTGTAAATCAATCTTACCCTCATTTCTTTGTCTTAGTTTTGGAACAGAGTTAGACTGAAAGGGATTCAAAGAAACTAAACAAGGGAATGGAGAATAAGTTTAAACAAGATGTGTCCCATTCGGGGAAAGGAAAGAAGGACTTATCTGGAGTACATGCGGACTTCAATGAACATGACATGCCTTTTGGACTGGATGCCTGATCTGTGTAAACCATCCGACTCTCAGAAATTCATCCCAACTTTGCCTTGAAACCGAGGAACCTCGCAGGACTCTGTTGATGCTGATGGTTGTGAGCATCTTCTTTTCGGTCACGAGCGCCCTTCTAGGGTTTTCACGAGTTGAACTTACTCATTTCTCTTCTCAGCATAGCCTTATAGTGCCCGTGTGGGTTTTCACTAACAAGACTCTCTCATTTTGATTTTCCTCTGCTTACCATCGCCTTACGGTGCTCATGTGGGTTTTCACCAATAAGACTCTCATTTTATTTTTATTTTTCAACTTGGATTACATCGGGTCCAAGTAGCTGCATTCTCTGATCCTTAAAACATTCTCACCGATTGATCGGAAGGACTTGAACAGGATTCGGGGTAAAAAGAGATTGGATGGGATTACAACTTTGGAACCTTTCCGGCCGAACCGTCACCGAACCATTATAACTTTTGCCCAGTTTCACTTTCGGGAGGGGACCTTGGATTTTATTCGGTGTGATTGAACCCAAGAGAGAGGCTGCCTACGTATCCTTTCGGAATCAAGTCAGAACGTAGTTCAAGAAACTACGTTTTTCTTTTTCTTTTGTTTTTCTGTTTTGCTTCGTTTTCTCTTTCTTTTTCCTTTCCTTTTCCTCTCTTTTTTTAATTTCATTTTCTTTGTCTTTTCTTCCTTCTCTTTCTCTTTTTTTTTTTTTTTGTATTTTTCATTTTTTCAATTCTTTCTTCTTCTTTTTTCTTTTTCTTTAAATGACACTTTCAGGTTCCAAAGAGGGTAGTCAAAGAAGAGTAACCGGCTCAAATGGGTTAACAAAGGGTTGATAGTGTTTGGGTAGCGAGAATGAAAGCCTTCGTCATCTCAACCGAAAAATATTATAACTATATAGAGGATCCAACATAGTACATTTTCACCGCATTTGTATTGACAGTTATTTTAGGGACATTTCTTTCAATGTGTCCCAAGTACAACGCACTCATTTGGCAGTACTCTTGTTGCAATGTATGTATCTTTCCAATCTGGACCCAATTTTCTTTCAGCTTTTCCAACTCTTTATTTTATTTTCTTAAACGTATCTTCATTTCGATCTAATCTTTGATTCATTATGTCGAGGTCTGACAGCTTTCAGGATCCGGGCATGAAGTCCGCAAGCATGTCGTGTTATTGAAATCTGCATTTAACAGAACTGAAAAGAGAATAAGAAAGAAAAATGACAAGATTAAGAAGAGAGAGACATTCCTCGCCAATGAAATATTAATTTCATTTGACTTTTCGATTTTTTTTATTTTTTTATTTTGAAGATAAAAGGGTTTGCATCGGAAAGTAAGACAATAAAGTAAAACATCCGAATCACACCCTAAGATAATCCGGATGCAGAAAGGATAGCAAGACTGGCTACCGAGACTCCCGTCTGATGGGGAACTTTCGTGCTTGGCGGCCATTTTGTGGCTTTCCTTCTGTCTCGGCAATTGCTGCAATAGCCTTCAGTGTCGGATCACATTCCTCAGCTTCACAAATCATTCCGATCATAAGCCCTTTCAGTATGTACCTCTTTCCTTTTATTTTATTTTTTTAATAAATTTTTTTCACTCTTTTTTTTTCGCTCTCTTTTTTTTCACTTTTGATTTTTTTTTTTTTTGCCGCTTTTTATTTTTTGGCACTCTTTTTTTACTCTTTTGTTTTGTCACTCTTTTATTTATTTTTTCACTCTTTTTTTCATTTTTTTCACTCAATTAATTCTATAGATATGATCGAATCCGATGGGGATTGCCTACGTATCATGACCCTGCATGAATCAGATCTTGCGTAGTTCGGGAAGATTGAGAATGGAGTAAATATACTAACTCGTTTTTTTTTTTTTTGAATTTTTAAAAGAAATGCTTTTAGAAGAAGAAAGGAAATATATTTTTGATTTTTGATTTTGATTTTTGTTATTTTTGAAAGAAAGACTTCTAAAAAAAATTCTTTTCTTTTTATTGGAACTTTGGGAATATCTTCGGACTCAAATTTTCAAAATTTGTATATTTTTAGATTTTTTTCTTTTTATTTATGAGAGACATCTAAGGAGTATTTTAATGATTTATTTTGAGCTAAAAGGAAAAGTGGCTTATTTTTCCAAAATTTTCTTTATTTAAAAAAGGACTTGGTTTTGCAGATACGGCCTTTCAGCACTTTTGGGAGGAAGATTTTAAGGTTGTGCCCGCAAACCATTTAAAAATGACTCAGAGTGGTTGTTCTTGCAAAAACAGCCTTCCGGCGCCCTTTTGGAGACATTCGGCTTATTTTAAACAAGAATGGCATCACCCGACTTATTTATGACAAAAATTAAAATCTTGACATTTTTGGGCTATTTTTGCAAAAGGGAGGTTGGACCCGATGAGGGTTGCCTACGTATCTCACATCCGGTGAGAATAAAACCAGTGTAGTTCAGGCAAATAAGCTAACTCTTTTTTTTTTTGAATTTTTTTTTTAAAAAAATGCTTTAAAAGAATAAAGAAATTTTTTTTCTTTTGGATTTTTTTTTTTAAGAATTTTCAAAAAAAAATTCTTTAAAAGAAGAAAAGGATTTTTTTTTTTTTTTTTTTGGTTTTTTGAATTTGACTCTATTTTATTTTTGAAAGAAAGACTTCTAAAAATTCCTTTTTTCTTTGGATTGGAACTTTGGGAATTTTAAAAGTAAAAAGAAAATATTTTTGTTTGAATTTTCATTTTTTCTCTTTTTCTAAAGAAGAAAGAAAATATTTTTTTTATTTTGGATATTGCCTCTTAATTTTTGAAAGAGGAACTTTTAAGAAAAATATTTTGAATTTTTGAGTTTTTGTTTATTTACAAAAGCACTTCTAAAGAAAAGCGAAAATATTTTTGGACTCAAATTTTCAAAGTTTTTATGGATATTTACAAAATAAAGA
>MU768150.1:95856-149288 GCA_026770625.1 Nicotiana glauca
CAAAATTTTACAAGTTCCAAAATTATGAGTTTGGAGGTTTATGTGTTTGGAAGGTTACGGGTTTAGAAATTATAAAGTTTACGGGTTCGAAATTTTGCGATTTTAAAAGTTTAGCAGTTCGAAAGTTTATGAAATTTGTGGGTCCGGAAGGTTATTGGTTTGAAAGTTTATGGCTTCATGTTTATTATATTTAAATTATTAATGAATACTCTTGAGAAATCATTTTCCTTAATTTGCGTACCAAACACCGGAAAATGAATAAAATTACTACTTATTTTTCAAGAAAATATTTTCTTGAAAAATATTTTTCACGGAAAATATTTTTCATTATACCAAACACACCCATAGTTGTAAACTTTTGGATTTTATACTCTTATTCAATACGTGATTGTTGTGTTTGATCCAAGTTTTAATTATTTAACTGTACAATGACTCTATTTGAATATTTTCGTTTAAATATTGGAACAATGACACTGTATAGCCGCTTTTAAAATAATAGTAGAAAAGTATATATTTTTGTATATAAATATGTATATACATATTCTGTATGTTATATACAAAAATTATACAAATTTTATACACTTTTCAACTAGTAAATGTAAAAGTTTTTGGCATGGGCTAAAATAAACAAAGCCCATAAATATTTGTATTCAATGGACTAATCTCTAGTAACGGACAGTAGTATTCCATAATCACCATGTATTCTTTATGGGAAACTACCAGCTATGTCCATTTATAAGTAGCTCATTACAAAAATTGGTTAATTCATAAAATATTACTAATGTTAGCCTAATATTACTAATATTAGCCAATTAGCTATTTGTAGCAAAAAAATATCGAATTTTTGCTTTTTTTTTTTTTTTGAGTGGGTGTTATTAGAATAAATTGGGCACATCTTAAGAAGTTTGATCTCAGTTTTGGGATAATTAGGTGAAATTTTGAGGTGGTTTGAATCAGTGATTAAAAAAGTGCCCGCTTAATCCCATTAAGCGAGAAGTGAAGCGAGGCGGGCTGGTCAGCGCTTCAGGTATGTGAAGCGACTCTGGTACGAAAAATCGAACACTTTTCTGTAAAAATGAGAAGCGGTGAAGCGAGAAGAAGCGAGAAAAGCGACCGCTTCTTTGTCTTTAAATTAACCCAAGCCCTATTTTATTAACCCAAACCTTATTGTAAACCGTAAACACTGTCTGGAGTCCAGAAACAACAGCAAGACTAGGTTTTTCTTCAACAACAGCAACGATTTCTTCTTCTCTTCTTCAACAGCACAAGTATGTTCTGCTTCGTCTAATTTTGATTTTCAGTCTTGTCATGACCCAAAATCCACTAAGGGTCGTGGTGGCGCCGGACATCTCTGTCAGGCCAGCCAACTAAATTATCAATTAATTCATCTTTTAATACTTTTGAAAATCTAAGGTTTTTCCTTTCATTTTTCATAAATAAAAGTTCACTACTTGAATTCAAATTTAAATAATAACAATTAGTACAAATCCGTTGAAACCCATCCCAGAAATCCGGTGTCACAAGTGCATGAGCGATTACTGATAAGTAAAATAAAATACATCATCTGTCCGATATACGGTGGACAGGGAATAGATAATAAAAGTGCAGAAAGGAACTACACTAACTGCGGGTCACCTCGCAAATTGAAGCTCACCTAGTTCCAGAATTATCCATGCTGCTACGCCCACTAGGCTGCTAGAAGTATATATGTACCTGTGCAACAAAAATGCACAGAAGTGTAGTATGGGTACGTAATCAACGTGTACTCAGTGAGTATCTCGCCTAATCCCGAAGGGGTAGAGACGAGATAGCCAACTCCGACACTCACTAGAGGTTAATTAGCAATATTCTATAAGTGCGAGGATAATCATGAATTTGTATAGAAGTTCTAATTGTGAAGCCAGAAAAACAGGTAAACACCTTCAACGATACATCAAGGGCTTCTAAAGTCTGTTCTTTATTATCCTATCATTTTATATCAAACCACGTAGGGCCAATTGCACATTTACAATTTTCAAGTAACAAATAAACATGCGCAAATTACACCAAAGCGACGGCCCGCTCCAACAGGAATGTAAATTGTGCACTGCCGAGGGTCGAGCGGCACGAACCATAGATGCATTTATTCTCACCGAGGCGTTCATCCCGTTCAATAAATAAACGCATATCCTGCTCGCGAATCATCCGTGTGACGCAGGTACACATAAAATACATGTTCAAGTAGGAAATTAAGAGCTTATCAGGAATAATCAACCAAATAGACAAATTTCTCTTTTTTAACATTTCAGGGAAAATTTAATATCTCTTTTTAAATTACTTTACCAATTCAAGGTGATTTAAACAATTCAAACTATCAATGGGTTCACACTTCACAGTAATCCAAGTATAACATGCTATTTGGGTCCTAGACTAGCGGGACAATAGCATAATAGTAGCTACGCACGGACTCTCGTCACCTCGTGCGTACATAGCCCCCACAAATAGGAGCACATAACCAATTTAACTCATCTGTGGGGGAAATTCCTCCTCACAAGATTAGAAAGGAGACTCACCTCGCTCCGAAGATCCACAGCCGGCATTCTACATTCTTCCGAAGACTTGCACCAATGCACAATGCTCCAAAACTAGCCAACGATCATATAAATCCATTAATATATGCTCAATTATACTTCACAACCCAATTTATAACAATTCCTAACACCGAACAAAAAGTTGACAAAATTCCCTTGGCCCACGTTCCCGAAAATCCGAAATTTCTCGGAGATAAAGTTTACCCATGAACTCACGAACTCAAATATATGATTTTCTATTAATTTCATACTCAAAATCATGGCCAAAATCCAAGAACACTAATTTTTTAGGTCTTCCTTTAACCCTTAATTTTCTACCCATTTACGTGCTAAAAATCCATACATAATCAATGTATTTAACTCATAATAGGTGGGGATAACATACCTTATCATTAATGATGAAAACTCTCTCTTGGAGCTCCCCAAAAATCGCTCAAGCCATGAAAAATATGAGAGAAATGGCCAAAATCCGACTTTTAAAACAACCCTCTGCCTCCAGGCTACTTCCGCTTCTGCGGAGAAAATCCCGCTTCCGCGGTCCTGCTTTTGCGGATCAATAGCCGCTTCTGCGGCTTCCACTGGACCTCCACATTTTGCTTCTACGATCAGCCTTGCGCAGGTGCGGTCTCGCTTCTGCGGAACCTTGACCGCAACTGCAGTCCACACGCCCTTGGTCAATTCCGCTTCTGCATTTCCCTCTCCGCTTCTGCGATTCCGCATCAGCGGATCAAGGGTCGCTTCTGCGGTCCTGGCTGCCCTCACGCTCAACCGCTTCTGCGGCTTCATCCTCGCTTCTACGGTCCCATTTCTGCAGAAGCGGAAATACCAGCAACCTGATCCCTTCAGCTATTCTTCAACTTCCAAATTTAATCCGTTAGCCACCCGGAATTCACCAGAGGCCCCCGGGACCCCAACCAATCATATCAACCAATCCCAAAATACATTACGGACTTGCTCGAGGCCTCAAATCATATCAAACAATGCTAAAATCATCAATCGACCTCCAATCCAAGCTTTATAAACTTTGAACTTTTCAACTTCTACTTCTGATGTTTAAACCTATCAAATCATGTCCGATTGTCCTCAAATTTTTCACATAATTCATATGACATTACAGACCTACTCCAACTTCCGGAATCAGATTCCGACCCCGATATCAAAAAGTCCACTTCCGGTCAAACTTCTCAAAAACCTTTAAATTTCTATCTTTAGCCAAATGGCTTCAAAATGACCCACGGACCTTCGAATTCACTTTCGATCGCGCTCCCATATTCAAAATCGCCATACGGAGCTACTCCCAGTCTCGAAATCCCAAACGGACATCGATAAGGCTGAAATGCACTTTAAGCCAAACTTAGGAAATTTCTTCCAAAATGTTAACTTCCATAATAGGCGCCAAAACGCTCCCGGGTTATCCAAAATTTGAACCGGGCATACGCCCAAGTCCGATATCATCATACAAGCCTGCTGGAACCTTCAAATCCCGATTCCGAGGTTGTTTAGTCAAAAAACCAATCCTAGTTCATTCTTTCAACTTTAAGCTTCTCAAATGAGAATTTTCATTTAAACTTAACTCCGATCTTCCTGAATTTAAATTCTGACCATGCGAACAAGTCACAATACCTGAAATGAAGCTGCTCATGGCCTCAGACTGCTGACGACGTGCTAGGGCTCGAAACGACCGGTCGGGTCATTACATTCTCTCCTACTTAAACATACGTTCGTCCTCGAACGTGCTGAGAACTAAACTGAAGTAGTCTGAAATTGCTGTTTAACTTCTCATGCACCTTCCCGTGCTACCACAACTTAGCTGAGCACATTGGCTTGATAAATTCTGAAGATATTCCCTTTTATTAAAGCAAATAAGCCTTAGAGCCCAATTCCAACATCCGAAATTCTATGTCAGGCCTGTTTCCAACATACGATCACCGTATCAATCACTATACGATGTACTCAAACATGACTGCATAACTCTGCTGAATTCACACTTTGCATCACTTTACTCATAGGACCATAATAACATTTCTGTTTGAATTAATCGAAATTCCACGAATCCGATGCTCCCATTGCACCTCACGACCTACATAGGTCTTACTCTAGCTATTACAATACTGCCACGATGGATGAGATGCCGAAATTCATAATCAACTGCCAAGTCAACCAATCATCGAGTCTATACTTCTGACAAGAAACAATACCACATTCTGAACCAAATAAGATCTTCGCTCCTTAATATACTTCATATCATCAGATTGCACTGATCCTAAATCCACAATCTCATCTTACCCAGTACGAACTGCTCAGGCAATAAGCCACTCCGAATGAGATCACAAGTTTCATATGACACCACAATGTGCCAATAGGCCACCAATCCGAGCATAACACAAACGAAAATCGAACTATGGAAAGAATTACCTAACCCCCGCACTAGTACGAACTTTCCTTAGAAGATAGGAAGCGAAACACACACAAAAAATAACACATAGAGGACCAGACTTGACATCACACTGTTGCGGCGCGCAACCCAATCCAAATAACATACCCATGGCGGCGTGCCACCTGATCCACACATAGATCTCACATAAGGAGATTGCACTTCGAGCTAAATCCGCTCATTACAATAAAAATATCAAATTCTGATCGCAAGCACGTTAAATGCATAATACCATTCCTAAGAAAACACATAGCGCTATAGGCTACAAAACTCAAGCACAACTAAGGTGCGATACAAGATCTAAATCTCAAGAGCCATCCTACTCACATAACACCATCGCAAACGCGGAACCTCGACACATAAGAATTTACTAAGCCGTATCACAACTAATACGGCACAATACATCATTACCTGGAATAGCTTATGACAAAATAACACCTCGATTGTTCCTCCATAGGGAACACTCGCTGAAATGAACACAAATGGCCTGATATAAAGCCCTGTTCACAAATAAATCAATCCACCGATCTCAAGCCGATTTCTGATTGCACCAACTTGGCCAATGACCTTTCAAAGGTTCGTAGTAACTCCCCTTTGCCTCATATCATGTAAGAATAACCATCATAACTGGATCAACCTCCTCAGTTCATAACCCAATATACAAAGTGCCCTCCAAGCATAAATTCTCAAATTAGTGATATTACCATAATCCTCATACTTGGTTTAAATCTTTAGCTAATAAAGTGACTACATGTCACACTTATACAATCTTCCCGTGGGACACGCTCCCATAATCCTTCAAAATAAATAACGGGTCCGCACATCTAAACCATCGGACGCATTAATGCTGAAAAGCGATCCAAAATCCTTAACCAGGATGCAAAACCTCTTCCACAACACATCGATATCAGGTAGCGCTGAGGACAATACCAATTTATTCTAATCATTCAACCCCTTCCTTGCTCATCCGAGCCCGTGATATCCTTGTCAATACCGAACTGCAACATTGATCCTCACTTCACATTTCCATACCTTTCACCGCATCCAACGTGCCAACATACGATAGGACACGATTTTCATCATCACTCCAAATTCATTAATATTTTCATAGTTTCATCATATAAGAACCTTGCACTTAACTCACTTCAGGAGAATCATAGCAATACACAGGTAATTTCCTATAACCGTAGAATATCCAAATCTGCAAGTAGTGGTCCAAACCACCATAGCCCTTCCGGAATCCGCTTCCACTTAACAAGCCATAACAGAAGAATGCTCCTGATAAATCATCAATCACAGCGGCCAACAGGCCTCACACGTACCTTCACAAATCATACACATAACTTGATCTCGCGGACCGAACTGATCATGGCCCCAATATGCCAATTCAACTATGGTTAATCAATTTACCTTCTTCCAATTCCTCCTTGCTTGCCTTAAAATAAGACTAACTCCATTCAACACATAACATGCTCCATTTACACTCACCCCGAGTGTCCGTGAATCACGAGACCATGCTGTCTCAATTCCTATGAACTATTTCATAACACCCACATGCTACACCATAATCCAAACATCCCGGAACATTCTGTGCCTCTTCTCATAAACTGCTACAAAGCTTGATTCTTAATTGTACCTACAAGCTTGACATCATTAGGCACCACACTTTACCTCTTGAATTCATTAGGACCGTTACTGAGAGCCACCCGCTCTGACTTGGTCCCGAATGTAATTTACCCCATAAATATTATAACACACGGATACCCTCTCGGCGAAGCACCTGGCGAAAATCGCTTTCTCTGAAACTTGTATCCATACAAGGCATAAATCCTAAACCTTTTTCCAAGTCCGGACATAAGCCAATAAGGCCAACTATCACATGCCTCCAACAATTCATTTGCTCGGATTACCACTTATGGTCTTTTCTCATAGCTGAAATAATCCATCAATATGCTAATAACCAGAAATCACGCAAGTAGTTAATCATACAGCCCAATCATAAGCGGTGGGACTCTCCCACTTAGCTTGAAGCCATCATTTCACCATTCTTGAGTTCACCCGACCTTTTTACCCTTTATTGACATAACTTCCCATCATAAGTTATCAAAATTTCTCGAAATCTTCCTGTAAATCTCCGTCTTTCATATTCTGAATCATTAACCATATTCGCACGATCGATCTCTTTGTTGAACAACCAATATAATTCTTTGCAGAAGCTTCGCCAACCACGCGACTGCTAACCTGATCACGGGGAATAACCCACCTAGGGGAATCACCTCTCGAAATCTTCCCACGCCGCTGCACGGGGTACATTTACTATGACACCAATAGCTCATCCTGAGTCCGAGCTCACCTTCCAGTTGCACAAGTCCATTCGCCCCTCGCGGACATCAATTAAATATCCGGCAACATCCTCCCAAATTCAGTGTTATGCTGCACCCTCCTTCATTTCAAGCAGCTCATTTCCGCCATATCAATCTTCTGCCGCATAATAGCCCATACTTCACATCATACCCATAGTCTTCAATCACCAATCATTAAAATCTCCAACTCGATCCAAACTCTCTTTAAGGCGCGTAGTCATTCTACTACTAAGCCCATATGCAACCCTCGCCACTCTCCCGCTTTGGCGGAACTCATCTCTTTAATTAGCCACTCGACCTTGCTCCTCATACTTGGCCTTCTAGAAGTTTTAAACACCACCTGACACTTCCCACATGTCCTTCCTCATGCTTTGCTGCTTAATTGTTTCCTTAAATGAAATTTATCTTCATGGCTCTTGAATCTACCATTGCTGCTAACTTTAAACCTTTTCCAAAGGTCATCTTTATCGAGCCATCAACATTAGAAATTCTGATTCGATCTTAAACCACCGCATCATGCGATATCTGACAGTTGTACCTCCAATATTATTTCACAATATCCTGCCATAAAGGCGAATTGTAGCAGATTGTAACACCAACAACTTAGTACGTTCAATCAGGACCATGACACCCTCTCATAAAAGAAAGCTCAACCACGCTTGCAAATACCAAGCCTCATTACTTCCACCAGCCCACACCTGACCATTCTTAGTTCGACCGCCTTTTCCTCTGACAGGAATAAAATATTGAATCCCTTTGATTACACACTGAGTAAACCTCCCTTTAATTCATTCACTGCCCCGACACGTGGAAAACCACTCTACCATCACGACAACACTACAGAATAATCACTCATAAGCATTATGGCAATATGCGCCTTGCCTCAAGGCTCGTAGAAGTTCTGTTACTGAGCTGAAAAAATATAATATCCCTATGAAATACGACTATAATAGTCCAATCAACTGTACCAGGAGAATCATCCCGCACCACATTTGTAGTGCCATTACAATCCTTCAATTTCCATTTATAACAAGCGCTTTTGTAAGATTGAATAGGAAGAAATCAATGGCATAAGCCTCAATAGAATCAAACCACACGATAAGGAAATCAAGAAGGGAAGTACTCCTAACAGCCCTGTAGCCTCCCGAGGATAAGTACAGACGTCTCCGTACCGATCCGCGAGACTTTACTAGACTTGCTCATGACTCGTGAGACCAACGGGAACCTAGTGCTCTGATACCATATTATCACGACCCAAAATCCACTAAGGGTCGTGGTGGCGCCGGACATCTCTGTCAGGCCAGCCAACTAAATTATCAATTAATTCCTCTTTTAATACTTTTGAAAATCTAAGGTTTTTCCTTCCATTTTTCATAAATAAAAGTTCACTACTTGAATTCACATTTACATAATAAAAATTAGTACAAATCCATTGAAACCAATCCCAAAAACCCGGTGTCACAAGTGCATGAGCGACTACTGATAAGTAAAATAAAATACATCATCTCTCCGACATACAGTGGATAGGGAATAGATAATAAAAGTGCAGAAAGGAACTACACTAGCTGCGGGTCACCTCGCAAATTGCAGCTCACCTAGTTCCAGAATTATTCATGCTGCTACGCCCACTAGGCTGCTAGAAGTATATATGTACCTGTGCAATAAAAAATGCACAGAAGTGTAGTATGAGTACGTAATTAACATGTACTCAGTGAGTATCCCGCCTAATCCCGAAGGGGTAAAGACGAGATAGACAACTCCGACACTCACTAGAGGTCAATTAGCAATATTCTATAAGTGCAAGGATAATCATGGATTTGTTGTAGAAGTTCTAATTGTGAAGCCAGAAAAACATGTAAACACCTTCAACGATAAATCAAGGGCTTCTAAAGTCTGTTCTTCATTATCTTATCAGTTATATCAAGCCATGTAGGGCCAATTGCACATTTACAATTTTCAAGTAACAAATAAACATGCGCAAATTACACCGAGGCGACAGCACGCTCCAACAGGAATGTAAACTGTGCACTGCCGAGGGTCGAGCGGCACGAACCATAGATATATCTATTCTCACCGAGGCATTCGGCCCGTTCCATCAATAAACACATATCCTGCTTGCGAATCATCCGTGCGACACAGGCGCACATAAAGTACATGTTCAAGTATGAAATTAAGAGCTTATCAGGAATAATCAACCAAATAGACAAATTTCTCTTTTTTAACATTTCAAGGAAAATTTAATATTGAATCTCTATTTAAATTCCTTTAGAAAATCAAGGTGATTTAAACAATTCAAACTATCAATGGATTCACAGTAATCCAAGTATAACATTTTTTTTGGGTCCTCGACTACCGGGACAATAGCATAATAGTAGCTACGCACGGACTCTCGTCATCTCGTGCGTACGTAGCCCCCAAAAATAGGAGCACATAACCAATTTAACTCACCTATGGGGGAAATTCCCCCTCACAAGATTAGAAAGGAGACTCACCTCGCTCAGAAGATCCACAACCGGCATTCTATATTCTTCCAAAGACTTGCACCAATGTACAATGCTCCAAAACTAGCCAACGATCATATAAATCCATTAATATATGCTCAATTATACTTTACAACCCAATTTATAACAATTCCTAACCCCGAATGAAAAGTTGACAAAGTGCCCTCGGGTCCACGTGCCCGGAAATCCGAAATTTCTCGGAGATAAAGTTTACCCATGAACTCACGAACTCAAATATATGATTTTCTCTTAATTCCATACTAAAAATCATGGTCAAAATCCAAAAACACTAATTGTCTAAGTCTTCCTCTAACCCTCAATTTTCTACCCATTTACATGCTAAAAATCCATACATAATCAACGTATTTAACTCATAATAGGTGGGGATAATATACCTTATCATTGATGATGAAAACCCTCTTTTGGAGCTCCCAAAAAATCGCCCAAGCCATGAAAAATATGAGAGAAATGGCCAAAATTCCACTTTTAAAACAACCCTCTGCCTCCAGGCTACTTCCGCTTCTGCGGAGAAAATCCCGCTTCCGCGGTCCTGCTTTTGCGGATCAATAGCCGCTTCTGCGGCTTCCACTGGACCTCCCCATTTCGCTTCTACGATCAGCCTTGCGCAGGTGCGGTCCCGCTTCTGCGGAACCTTGACTGCAACTGTAGTCCACACGCCCTTGGTCAATTCCGCTTCTGCGTCTCCCTCTCCGCTTCTGAGATTCCGCATCAGCGGATAAAGGGTCGCTTCTGCGTTCATGGCTGACCTTACGCTCAACCGCTTCTACGGCTTCATCCTCGCTTCTGCGGGGCCGCTTCTGCGGTCCCATTTCCGCAGAAGCAGAAATACTAGCAACCAGATCCCTTCAGCTATTCTTCAACTTCCAAATTTGATCCGTTAGCCACCCGGAATCCACCCGAGGCCCCCAGGACCCCAACCAATCCCAAAACACATTACGGACTTGCTCGAGGCTTCAAATCATATCAAACAACGCTAAAATCATCAATCGACCTCCAAGCCAAGCTTTATGAACTTTGAACTTTCAAACTTCTACTTCCGATGTTTGAACCTATCAAATAATGTCCGATTGACCTCAAATTTTTCACACAAGTCATATTTGACATTACGGACCTACTCCAACTTCCGGAATTAGATTCCGACCCCGATATCAAAAAGTCCACTTCCGGTCAAACTTTTAAAAACCTTCAAATTTCTATCTTTAGCCAAATGGCTTCAAAATGACCCATGGACCTCCGAATTCACTTCCGATCGCGCTCCCAACTCCAGAATCACCATATAGAGCTACTCCTAGTCTCGGAATCCCAAACGGACATCGATAACGCTGAAATGCACTTTAAACCAAACTTAAGAAATTTCTTCCAAAATGCTAACTTCCACAAGAGGCGCCAAAATGCTCCCGGGTAATCCAAAACCCGAACCGGGCATACGCTCAAGTCCGATATCATCATATGAACCTACTGGAACCTTCAAATCCCGATTCTGAGGTCGTTTACTCAAAAATCCAATCCTAGTTCATTCTTTCAACTTTAAGCTTCTCAAATGAGAATTTTCATTTAAATTTAACTCCGATCTTCCTGAATTTAAATTCTGACCATGCGAACAAGTCACAATACCTGAAATGAAGCTGCTCATGGCCTCAGACTGCTGAACGACGAGCTAGGGTTCGAAACGACCGGTCGGGTCGTTACAAGTCTTCTTCTTTTTCTTTTTCTTTCTAAACGTCCAAAAAGTGTCGAAATGCTAGCGAATTTTTTTTCTTTTGGTTCGTTCTCGGAAAATTTTTGCTCAATTTTTTCCAGTTTCTGCCCCGAATTCCTGCCCAATTTCTGCCCAGTTTAATATTGATAGTAGAATATAAGAATTTGACAATCTTGTAGATTAATAGGATGCTCGTTTTTGTGCTTTAATTGATACTACTATTTAGTTTTTTTAATTGAAGTATTGAACATTTGCTTACAATTACATGTGTTGTCTATGTAATATTTATTTTAATTTTTTTTAAAATTTCGCTTCACTTATAAAAAGTGAGTGATTCCTTCTCGCTTCTCGTGAAATGGGGTTTGTCGCTTTTCCTTACTTCACGCTCTTCACAACACTAGTTTGAATTGAAAATTCGAACTAAAAATAAAACATGAAAAAAATGATATGTGTATCACACTGTGTATCATTTGTGTATCACACATGTATCATATTTATATTAAATATTTATCACATGTATACCTGTGTGTGAGATACATGCGTGATACATGTTTCATAAAAGAATTTTTTTTTGAACTCGATTTAATTACGAATTTTGATACAAACCAGTCCAAATAACCTCCAATCTTCCTCAAATTTTCTATATTGACTTATCTATATATTTTCAATAAATTTCAAATATACCCATTGAAAAAATTCCTTTTATGCTTAAATTTTTGAAATATTGTATTTTTTTATGTTTCATCACCTTATTTGCTACCTTATCCACGAAATTTCCTTTTTGTCTTGCATTTAATGTTGCTAATCACGTTTAAAAATATGGAAGGTGATATTTGCAAGTGATTCTTTGAGAGAAAGAACCTTATTTGTTTGGGCTTTCGATTTTTATATGTACTTGGCTAGTTTTGGTAAGTCTATAATTAGTGACTAGAGGTCGGTAAGTTGAAACATATTTGAAATATTTGCGTAAGTTTCCCTTTTTTATGGGATACCCTGTTTGGCCAAGCTTCTAAATTCAACTTATTTTGAGAAGTGCTTTTCCCAAAAGTACTTTTAAAAAAGTTTTCAAAAACTTCTAAAAAAGTGCTTTTGGTGAGAAACAGTTTGTGTTTGACTAATTAATTTTAAAAATCACGTTTGAACACTAAATAGTGTTTAGCCAAACTTTTGAAAACTGCTTCTAAATGTATTTTTTTTCAAAAGTGCTTCTCAAAAAAGTACTTCTGGAGAGAAGCTACTTTTTTTTGCTTCTCAAAAACTGCTTTTGCTTCTCCTCAAAAGCACTTTTTTTCCTTCCAAAAGCTTGGCAAACAACTCAATTTTTTGACCAAAAGCAAAAAAAAAAAAAAAAAAAAAAAAAAAATTTGGCCAAACAGGCTATAACTTGGTGTCAAAATAAACTTAATCTTTCAATAGACTACTATTCCTAGTTGTATTCGTAAAAATTTCACATAACGTTTTGTTTGGTCGACCTCATTTAATTAACTTATACCTACTTTTCTAAAGAAGTTTAACTGATACTCCCTCTGGTCCATAATAAGTGACAAATTTACTTTTTTATTTTGGTCCAAAATAAGTGTCCATTTATATAATCAAGAAAGAATTCAATTTATTTTTACAAAATTACTCTTGTGTACGTATCTCTAGAAAGTTTTCCTACTCCTCACGTTAAATATTTAATTAAGGGTCGTTTAGTCATACTAGGTATTTTTGTATAGAATTTAATATTTTCTTAATGGGCGTACCAAAAGAAAATTGGTCACTTGTTGTGAACCGGGGGGAGTACAAAAAATATTAGGTAATTTCAAATACCACCCTACTTTCTTCTTTGTTGGTTCTTCGTCGTTAGTTGTTGCTTCTTCGCTACTTCTTCTTCTTCGTCGTCTTTATCTTAAACTTGATATTTAAACTTCGTTGTTACTTTTTCACTTAAGATTCGATTATGAAGTTGTAGTGAAGAATAGAAGAACTCCAGATCTCCGATTCTGAAATTGCACTAAAGAAAATGAAGAACTTCAGATCAAATTCTGAAGTTATATAGAAGAAATAAAAGAAATTTAGATATTTAGATATTTGATTCAAAAGTTGTACTGAAGAGAGAGAAGAGCTTTATATATGATTTTAAAGTTGCACTTTTAAGCGATAGAAGAGCTTCAGGTCCGATTTCAAACCCCTAAATTTGTAACTTTTTTACACTTTCAAGCGATAGAAGAGCTTCAGATCCAATTTCAAAACCCTATGTTTGTATCTTTAGATAAAAAATCTGAAGTGATCAAAATGAATTCTGAAGTATATTCTAAAGTGGGTAAATTTTGCAATTTTTTTGCAAAGCAAATATAACTTCTATGGTAGCACGAAATACGGGTTTATCTGTTTCTTGCCGTATTTTTTTGGTTTGTAACATTCTTTCTTCTATATGAAAATATATTTTCAAGCTTTTTTTAATAAGAAAAGAATCATATAAGGTAGAACCTTAATCGATTTATTTAGTACTTCTTAAATAAATGTAGTACGGAAAGATTTAGTAGCCAAAAAGTTAGTCGATTTGAAAATTCTAAATATTAAAAATATAATTTAAGTTATAATGTTGTACGTCGTGAATTTATATTTAAAGTAAAAAAAGATGAACGATGTTTTGTTAAAATTATATTTTACATGGTTTTAACAATGTCAATGGAAGTGACGATATGTTCATTAAGAGATTATTTTCCTTGTCAAAGAAATTAAAAGAAGTTTTGTTATTTAGATTCAAGTATTTTCATTTTTAGCTATACTACAAAAGAATTTGTGAAGTGTATGGTGTTTTTTTTCTTTTTTCTTTTTTTCGCTTCATGTAGACGTTTAAAAAGAAAAGAAAGCTTATAAATAGCTCATGCTTTGAGACAGTTATTCCATCTATTTTGATATTGAAAATTAGATTTTTGAGATTGACAACTATCATTCTTTTCTGAGTGAACTAGAAAGTTCTTTTTATAGTTATCGAAACTCGAATTATCTGAATAATGGATTTAGGGGCGAAGATCCCTACTATAATTCTTACATGTATGATACTCAATATAGTTGGAATAATCACATTAATAGTTGCATTGATAGTGACTTCGATTCTTGAATAATCCACATCACTTCTGCTTCTATTGGAATACAAGATTCCCCTTTTCTGTGGAAAAGGCCCGTATCAATAATTCTGATTTTACGTATGGAAGTCTAACTTCGAACGTCAAGAAATTTGATTTACTATCCGACCTTCGAAAATTAATTAATGAGATTAAGGTCCTCATAAGTATTGGGTTAATTCGGTTCTGCCAATTCAAGATAATGATATCAAATTCACATAATTATAATCAATATATACACTTAGACGGCTGTAAAGATTAGTTTTTACCCTAAACTTCGAGTAATAATTAAACTTGTATTATGATTTTAAGGATATGTGATTTAATTCAATGTCAATTGATAAACAAGGAATCAAACAAATAAATTAAAGAATAAAGTAGATCAAACTATGTAAGCTAGGTCTCGACCTCGAGATGTGACAGTCCCGAAGTATGATAATGGGAAGAACAAGTGAATAAACAACTCTGATGAACAGTAAATAAAATAGCAAGAGAAGAGCAAACGTATAATTTTTTATCAATGGGCAATGATTAATGTGTTACAAATGGATGGTATTCCCCCTTTATATAATAGGGGAGTCCTAAATAAGGCACACTTCTAATTATAGTAGGAAATCATATTTGACAACTGTTTAACCGCTCAAGACCAATCCATTCCGAAATTTATGTCGTGATCTCCGGCCCGTTGCAGGTATCTCGCTCTTTCAGTTATTGACTCATACCGGCATCACCTCAAAGCATGCCTTCTTCTGACATCAGTTAGTGTTATCGACCATGACCTCGAAAAGGAACTTCGACACCGAGCTCAACGTTCTGACATTCCGAGGTGGTATCACGTTTTCCATCGAAAACCGAAATTGGGTAGCCCCGATTTCCACCATATACATATAGTCCCCTCGTTTTTTTAGAATAAAATGATAAGAAACGACTTGAGCTTCGATGTTTCGGAGACTCCGATAATGACGTCATCCCCGTGATATAAGCGTTCAATGTGGTCGAAACGTCCCGTCGGTTCGGTTCCCCAAAACATTAAATGCTTGCCAATGGCGGTCAATCACTAGTGCCACCGAACCGTCCTCATGAACCTATAAATACATGTGTTCCCCTTTGAATCAAAACTTTACTTTCATCTTCACCAATTTTTTTAAGTTTCGTCCTCTCTCTATCTCTTGTCTTCCACCGCTCGTTGATTTGATCTTTTAAGACCAGAAAAAACCAAACTCTACATCTTTCCACTTCATCTCATTTGAATCAATGGCGAAAACCTCCCAAACTGTCCCTCAAAAGGAGAAAGCCTCTTCTTCTTCTTCCCGGCTGGCTGGTGACAAAGCGTCGGTGGAGTTGTTCTTTCACGAGATTGTTCCTGTCCCTTGTGTCCTAAAAAATGACTTCAAAGTCGAGAACCCTCCACCGGTCCCTGGACTATGTGAACATGTATCGAGGTATATTTTCTCGATAACGGTGAAACAACTCGATGCTGTGAGGGAAGACTGCAACTGGGGGCCCAAGGTCGTGGTACAGATCCCCGCCTTTGAGGAAAGTATCACCACTCACGTGGAGGGGTTTCTAAGTGTTTACACTCACCCTTTTACATTAGGTCCTCTTGACCCCGTAGTCATCGATTTTTGCAAGATGTATCAGGTTACCCTCGGCCAGGTGCATCCCTCGTTTTGGCGCATAGTGATTATGCTCCGCTTCTTCTTCAGTAAGGCCGATGGGTTGGAATTCACTCTGAGCCACCTTATACGGCTGTATCGATCAAAGATTTATCAAGGTTTAATCAAGCTTCAATGTCGATAGTTGAAGTCCTTCTTTGCGAGCATCGATGAGGACAAGGACCGAGGTTGCATAAGTTGGTTCGTGCAAGTAAGGACCTGCAACCTTATCCTAGAGGAGAAGTTGTCGTTCCTTAAGAAGTGGAACCCCAAACGTAAGTGTTTGCCATTAATCTTTGTGCTTTATTGTTTGCTTCATGCAATATTTTCATATGCTATGCAATGATTGTCTGGATGCCTCACGCTGTCCCCGACCTCGAAGACTGGGTTTGGAAGCTATCTGCAAATTCCTTTCATGCCAAGCGATGCTGGCGTGACTTAGCAAAAGGTAGATGGTAGGCTAAGAACCATGGAAAGTTTACCCTATATGTTTACGACATCTTTTTCTGAAATATTTAATTTTACACATACCTGACTTCATTTTATGCAGGCCTCGGAGACGTTGCTAAATTTAGGCTGGCCCCACCTAGAGAAGAGGTGGTTCCCAAACCATCCAAGAAAGAGGAGAAGGACCTAGCCTTCCGACACCCCGGAGCATAAGAAGAGTAGGGCTCATAAGCCGAAGGGAGACTCTATTGTTCTATCTATCGGCATAGCCCAAAAACTACGAGATAAAGAAGAGGAGGGGGAGGATGCTGGTGCCTCGAAAGAGGGGAAGCGTTGAGGCTTCAAAGGCGGCTGGGCCGGTGACGGTCGAGGAGACTCATACTCGGACCGAAGAGATCTTGGAAGCTACTCTAATCAAATTCCCCGAGTCATCGGAGGCCGAAGAGATTTCCTGCCGTGACGAAAAAAAGGCGAGTGTGCCTGAAGGGTCCGGTAGTAGGCCTCTTCAGAAGGGAGAGAGTTCCCCAAGCGACTTGCATGGGGAAATCACTATCGATACTCAACCCTCAATTCTCTAAAGGGAAATTTCGGGAGGCTCGAGCAATGGAGACCCCCGATGTGGGAACGACCCATGATGGGGAAGACATATTATGCGGCTGCCTTGCGGGGGTCAATGATGTTTTTGACCTACATGCGTCGATGGTTTTTGACGAGGACCTGGTAAACTTCATTCCCTGTTATCACGTTTAATTTTATTTTCTTCTTGCTAACTTTTTTCCTTTTTTCATAGGTTGTGGTGCTTCATCGGGAAGTGTTCAACAAGTCCCAAGCCGAGCTGAGGCGGTGTGAGGCATCTCAAAAAACTTACCGAGGAGAGGGATGCCCTCAAATGCCCCTATGTGAAGAAAGAAGAGGAGATCAAAGACCTCCGATAAGACTTGGCCCAAGCTCGTAAGAAGGAGCTGAGCTAGATGCACAGGTAACTATAATTTTGAAAGAGTTCAGTCTACTTGACTTAACTGTGGAGGCTAATACTTCAGTATCTCAGTTGTAGCAAAAACTGGAGAGGATTGAGCTGCTCCGAGGAAAGGTCGATCAAATCAAAGCTGACTGCGATCAGTGGAGGGAGAACATGGACCGCCTTGCTGCGGAGAAAGAGTCCGCCTTGTCCAAATTGTTATTAGCCGAGGTCCAGCTTCGAGGTGTCAAAGATAAAAGTTCATCCCAAGCCAAAAGGATCGAGGAACTCAAAGCCGAGCTTGATGAGGCCAAGGCAGAGGTTGGGGAGACGAAGATCTCTGCCAACAAGTCTATAGCCGTGTACTTGGTTGATGCTGAGGCTACTCAACTGCAGCTAAGGAAGGCCTCCGGTCGAGCCGACAGAGAAATGACTTGGTGAGGTGCCAATCTCGGAGGGAGACCCTTGAATAAATATATGCTCGATCTTGAATGCCTTACCGATCTTTACAAACATGTCTTTTGCCTTGTAAACTTTTTAGCACAATCTTATGCTTTGAGCGGTGTGTTCGAGACTGGTTTAGGGTGGCTTCCACGAAGTCACCATGACCCTTAAGGGTTTTTGTCGGATAACGGTGAGTCCTCGAGCCATAATCAAGTTATTGTTTATTTGGGCTCGGGATAGTCGAACCCTTGGGTACGGATGGAGTGAGAACAAGATCTCGAACTCTAAGTGTATTGGCCCTTAGGCTTCTTTAGATCGGGCTGATATTACCTCTAAAAGATGGCTACTATTCCCCTCTTTTGGCTTAAAATAATTAGTGAAGCTTTCTTTATGCCTTAGCATGTATTTTTTACCCATTGGGTTTTTTTAGGGTTCGATGTTGATTGAAACCCTTCTGCTTTTTTTGTCTTAGCATGTTTGTGTTTAGATAATTTGATACCTCTTAAGGTTTTTTGAGGGTTGATTTTATCGAAGCCTCTTTTGATTATTTGCTGAGGGTAGCCTTTTTCAACCGGTGTTTCAAAGAATTTGAAGGCCTATTGTGATTGCGGGATTCTGACATCTCGGAGACTCATTAATTTGGCCGTAGCCTTTGGGTATGCCTCTTGGGGCTTATTTCCCAATAATACTTCAAACTTATTCGAAGTGTTCCTTGGCCTAAAGATCTAGGGGTTCCCCTTTGAGGTCTAATGAATTCAAGTTAAGATAACTCGAATATGTCGATCGTCGATGACAGTCCCCGAGTGTTTGATTATATTTGTGCTTGGCCCCTGAGCAATTTCACAAAATCATAAGTACGGAGCTCGTATAGTAGAAAGTTTTCTTTGAGACACGAAGTGTCTGATATAAAAATAGTGCTTCTTGAAATAATTTATACATGCGTACATATGTTGCCACTGGGTTTTGATTAATCTATATGGATACGGTTCATTTGACCGTTTGGCCCATTATAAAGTTTCCATATCAAGACCCTTCGACATGAAGTATTTTCCTCGAAAATATAACCTCCGAGGGTGATGCCCCCAGTATTCGAGGTTGATTGAAAAGAAGCCTTGGATACCATTGAATTTTCTTCAGGTAGCACATAATTGTTGCCTCGTTAAAAACCTCACCGAAAAAACCCATTTGGAATAAAAACCGGTCTAAGGGAAAAGAGTGCAATGTGTGCTTTAAAACCTAAGGTCTTCGCGTTAAAGAGTTTTCTAGACGTCTCCGATCGAACACCTACAATAAGTTAGTATCAAATTCGAATGGAAAATGGGGAAAGTCATACCTTAGCAATAATACCGGTTGAGAAGTGATACATTCCAATTGTTTGGCAATTGTTCTCCCTCCATTATGACATGTTTGTGAGATCCCTTTCCGATGACACCGAGGACCCGATATGGTTCTTCCTAATTTGGGGCGAGTTTTCCGTTGTTTGGGTCTTGAGTGTTGAGGGTGACTTTCCTTAGAACTAAGTCCCCGCTTTCGAAGTGGCAAAGTTTGGTTCTTCTATTATAATATCTCTCGATTCTTTACTTTTGCGCAGCCATCCGAACGAGCAGCTTCTCGTTTTCCATCCAATAGATCGAGGATGTATTCATAGCCTCGTGATTTGATTCTTCTGTCGTATGTTGAAATGTGATGCTAGGTTCCCCAACTTCAACCAGAATCAAGGCCTTGGATTTGTATACTAAGGAGAATGGGGTTGCCCCCATACTAGACTTCGTTGTTGTTCGATAAGCCCAAAGGACTTCGGGTAACACTTCTCTCCACTTCCCCTTAGTGTCGTTCAACCTTTTCTTTAAGTTTTGGATGATATTCTTATTCGTTGATTCAGCTTGTCCGTTCCCAATAGGATGGTACGGTGTTGATAATAACATTTTTATTTTGTGCTCCTTGAGGAACTTCATCACCTTGTTGCCGATAAACTGTTTTCCATTATCACATACTATTTCGACGGGTATCCCAAATCGACATACGATGTGATCCCAGATGAAGTCTATAACTTCTTTCTCTCTTACTTTCTCGAACGCCTATGCTTCAACCCATTTAGAGAAATAATTAGTCTTAAATAAAATGAATTTAGCTTTATCTGGGGCCATTGGCAGAGGGCCGGCGATATCCATCCCCCATTTCATGAATGGCCATGGGGATAGGACTAAATGAAGTTGCCCTCTGGGCTGATGGATCATCGGTGCAAACCTTTGACACTTATCTCATTTATAAACAAACTCCGTGGGGTATTTTTCTATGTTACCCCAGTAGTATCCTGCTCTAATGATTTTTTGAATCAACAACTCGGTGCCGGAGTGGTTCCCACAAGTGCCTTTATGGATCTCTCGTAAAACATAATCGGTGTCCCCTGGTCCCAAACATACTGCCAATGGTCCATTGAATGTCCTTCTGTATAATGTTTCATCTTCATCTAATATGAATCATGCGGATTTGGTTCGTAGGGCCCTTGACTCTTTAAGGTCCGATGAGAGCTTTCCGTTCTTCAAGTATTCAATACATTTATTCTTCCAATCCCAGGTCAAGCTTGTAGAGTTTATCTCGACATAGCCTTCCTCGATTATAGATCTCGAGAGTTGAACGACAGTCCCCGAGCTAATCTCATCTTCCTCGACTGATGACCCCAGATTTTCAAGTGTATCAACCTCACTGTTTTGTTCTCGAGCTACATGCTGTAAAGTACATTATTAGAAACGGTGCAAAGTTACCTGCAACTTGTCCAAATACCTTTGCATTCTATCCTCTCGAAATTTGAAAGTTTTTTTCACTTGATTCACCACCAGTAAAGAGTCACACTTGGCTTCAATGACTTCCGCTCTCAAGCTTTTAGCTAGCTCGAGACCTGCAATCATGGCCTCGTACTTGGCCTCATTTTTGGTCAACCTAAAAGTTTTGATAGACTGCCTAACAGTGCTACCCGTGGGTGGCTTCAAAATGATGCCTAACTCGGACCCCTTCACATTCCAAGCACCAACTGTGAAAAGGGGCCACACCCCCAATGATGTGCCTAATTTTAATAAGAGTTCTTTTTCAACTTTGGGTACGAGGGTTGGTGTAAAATCGTCCACGAACTCCGCCAAAATTTGGGACTTGATAGTCGTTCGAGGTTGGTACTTGATATCATACCCACTGAGTTCGATGGCCCATTTGGCCAATCGACCCAATAATTCGGGCTTGTGAAAAATTTTACGAAGTGGGTAAGTGGTTAATACGCATAGGGGGTGACATTGAAAGTATGGTTTTAACTTTCTAGAAGCGCTTATCAATGCAAGTGCCAATTTCTCTAAGTATGGATACCTACTTTCTGCTTCTCCCAAGGTTCAACTTACATAATAAATAGGAAATTGCGTACCTTGCTCTTCCCGAACTAGGACACCACTTACCGCTACTTTCGATACTTCTAAGTACAAGTAGAGTTTCTCATCTTCCTTTGGCGTGTGAAGCAGTGGTGGGCTCGATAGGTATCACTTTAATTCCTCTAAAGCTTGTTGGCACTCTGGGGTCCAATTAAAATCATTCTTCTTTTTGAGCAAAGAAAAAAAATATGTGGCTTTGATCCGACAACCTCGAGATGAATTGGCCTAAAGCATCTATCCATCCAGTTAGCCTCTACACGGCCTTTACACTGTCCGCGATGGTGATGTTTTTGATGGCCTTTATTTTATTAGGATTGATCTCGATTCCCCGGTTTGATACCATAAAGCCCAGGAATTTGCATGAACTGACTCCAAAAGCACGTTTCTCGAGGTTGAGCTTTATGTTATATCTCCTCAAAATCTCAAATGTTTCTTGCAAATGACCCAAATGGTCCTCTACGCGCAGGGATTTAACTAGCATGTCATCGATATAAACTTCAATTGACTTACCTATTTGTTCTTCAAACATTTTATTTACTAGGCGTTGGTAAGTAGCTCCATCATTTTTTAGCTCGAAGAGAATTACGTTATAACAATATTTTCCATACTTAGTAATAAATAAAGTCTTTTCTCGGTCTTTCGGGTTAATTTAAATTTGGTTATACCCAAAATAGGCATCGAGAAAGGCAAGGATCTCGTGGCTAGATGTGGCGTCGATCATGCAATCGATGTTAGGAAGTGGAAAAGAATATATGGGGCATGACTTGTTTAAATCCTTATAGTCTACACATATTCTAAGTTTGTTGCCTTTTTTAGGGACTACGACTACATTGGCTAGCCATTCGGGATATTTTACTCCCTGAATGGACCCTATTTTGAGAATTTTAGTTACCTCATCCTTTATGAATGCATGCTTTACCTCGGACTGGGGCCTTCTCTTTTGTTTCACCGGTTTGAACCTGGGGTCAAGGCTTAGCCGATGCGTTGTTATCTCTGATGGAATCCCTGTCATATCTAAATGGGACCAAGTAAAACAATCCATGTTATCAATAATAAATTGAATAAGATTTTTCCTGCGTTCGGGGGTTAACCCCGTTCCTAGGTATACCTTTCGCTCGGGCAGATGCTCGATCAATATAACCCGTTCCAGCTCTTCGACTGTTGGTTTGGCGGCGTCAGAGTCTTCGTGAACAATAAAGGTTCGAGGGGTCAGAAAATCCTCCTCCTCTTCTTCTATCTCCTATTTTCCCAATTCGGTCGAGGCTAGTAGCTGTGATTGCTATTTGTCTTCCTGTTTACCTTTGATGCTTGACCTGTCCGAAGTTGATAGTGTTGATATCAGTGTTACCTCATCGACCGAAAACATTTCCTTGTGGCATGATGCTGCCCGTATACTATTTTTACACCATCCTTCGTCAAAAATTTCATCATTTGGTGGAGAGTCGAGGGGACTGCCCTCATATTGTGGATCAAAGACCTTCTGAGTAGGGCATTATACCTCATGTCGCCCTTGATTACGTGGAATTTGGTATCTTGAATAGTTCCATCTATGTTCACTGGTAAAATAATCTCCCCTTTAGTTGTTTCACTGGACCTGTTGAAGCCATTTAAGACCCGAGCTGCAGGCATTATTTGATCTTGTAACCGAGTTGCTCCACGACCCTCGATCGGATGATATTTGTTGAGCTACCTGGATCCACTAAAACACGCTTAACTTGAACTTTATTTAATAAGATAGAAATTACCAGAGCATCGTTGTGTGGATAAGAAATGCCTTCTGTTTGTTTGTCGTTGAATGATAAGGAGCCTTCGGGCACATAATCTCAGGTTCGTTTTTCCCTAGTGATTGACACCTTAGTGAATTTGAATATGGGTCCCTGTGGGACATCAACCCCACTAACAATCATATGAATGACATGATGGGGTTGGTCCTGTTCATTTTTCCTGTTAGTGTCCCTTTCCCTGAAATGATTCTTAGCTCGATCATTGAGGAACTCTTGAAGGTGACCCTCGTTGAATAGACGGGCTACCTCTTCCCTCAGTTGCCTGCAATCCTCGGTTTTTTGGCCATGAGTGCCATGATACTTGCACATCAAATTTGGGTTTCTTTGGAAGGATCGGTCTGTATGGCTCTGGGCCACCTAGTATCTTTGACCCTGCCGATTACCAATACAATGCCCGATGCGTTGATGCTAAAGTTATACTCCTATAAATGAGGTTCCTCCCCTGGATCAGCATGCTTATCAAACCCACTTTTGCTCATAAGTCCTCGAGAATTCCACCCCCGATCGATTCTTCGATCATTCGGGGAAGGATTGCGTCCTGAACCATTGTTCCTTCAATCCGCGATATATGGTTGATATCGTTCTATGTTCCACCTTGGCTCCCTGTCAATGTCTCTCGAGGTTTTGTCTTATCTTAAAAACGTCTGATTTTCTTGTTGCGACCTTTATGGCCCCAGCGTATGCCTTCACAAAGGAGTCTGCTAACATGGCAAATGAGTCAATGGAATTTGGTGGCAGGTTGTGATACCAAATCATTGCTCCCTTTTACCAAGTTTCCCCAAATTTTTTCAACAAAACGGACTCAATCTCATCACCATCTAAATTATTTCCTTTAACTATGTATGTGTACGAAGTGATGTGTTCATTAGGAATAGTGGTCCCGTTATATTTAGGAATATTCGGAATACGAAACTTCTTAGGAATGGGCTTCGGAGCCGCACTCTGAGGAAAAGATTTTGCATGAACTTTTTCGATTCAAATCCCTTTAGGATTGGGGGTGCCCCCGGTATCTGATCAACTCAGGAGTTGTATGTTTCTACCTTTTTATCATTATCTTCAATTTTCTTCTCCCCCGTCTCAATAATTTTGGTTAGCTCCTCGAGCATTTTCATAATTGCAGGGTCAGATCTTGATTCGTTACCATTCTAACTTTCTAGTACTGGCTCAGCACGGCGAGTGATTTTTGGCTCGACCACACTTGGAGTCCTATGTTGATTTTGCAATTGAGCAATAGCGGCCTTCTGAGCCTGTAGCATCTCAAATATTACTTGAAGGCTAACTCCCCTGTCTTCTCTGCCCTGTATACCTTGGCCACCATATCGTCCCTCCATGCGTACACTTCCTTCGAGGTCCGCAACTAGATCCGCATTTAGAGCAACGTGCGAACTGATATCGACTAGATCAATGACCGGTGCTTCCCGAGATTAGTTGGTGGCACCTCCGCTCCTGGGACAATTACATTGTTGTTTTTTCCGTGAAATCCGAGACCATCATCACCATGTACAAGTATGTTTTGAGAATTTGACATGCTTTAACCTGAGAGCAAAAATACTTGACAAGAACAAGTGTGAAAATAACGTGTGTTATTAGAATCAACACTGAAACAATCACTATTATCTTTAGCCCCACGGTAGGCGCCAAACTATTTACCCTAAAATTCGAGTAACAATTAAACTTGTATTGTGATTTTAAGGATATGTGATTTAATTAATGTCAATTGATAAACAAGGAATCAAACAGATAAATTAAAGAATAAAGTAGATCAAACCAGTGTGTAAGCTAGGTCTCGACCTCGAGCTGTGACAGTCTCGAAGTATGATCATGGAAGAACAAATGAATAAACAACTCTAATGAATATTGAATAAAATAGCAAGAGAATAGCAAGCGCATAATTTTTTTTATCAATGGGCAATGATCAATATGTTACAAATGGATGAGATCACCCCTTTATATAATAGGGAAATCCGAAATATGGTACATTCCAATTATAGTAGGAAATCATATTTGACAATTGTTTAACCGCTGAAGACCAATCCATTCCGAAATTTACGCCGTGATCTCCGGCCCGTTGCGGGTATCTCGCTCTATCCGTTATTGACTCATACCGGCATCACCTCGAAGTATGCCTTCTTCTGACTTCGGTAAGTGTTATCGACCATGACCTCGAAAAGGAACTTTGACCCCGAGCTCCATGTTCTGACATTCCGACGTGGTATCACTTTTTTCATGGAAGACTGAAATTGAGTAGCCCGATTTCCACAGTATACAAGTAGGCAACTATACGTATCAATAAAAATAATGTAAGAGAGAGATAGATCATTGGAAAATTCATTCAAAAAGTAGCTATCACTAATCAATTGGAAAACCTGATTATTCCTTATAATTTTGTTAATGATGATATCAATATCCATGACAGAGAGAAACTTTAGAAAACCAATTTATTAGAGCTTCATTAGCTGCTGTCCGCAAGACTAGACAAAAACTTAACCTGAACTCCACCGACAGATGTTTTTTTTTAATGTTAAAAATAAGAAATAAAATAAAAAAAGCTTCCCATGTTCTGAAGGTCGGGAATTTAAATCAATAGTTCGATTATCTGTATATTACTTGATACATCACGTTGGCAAATTAAAAGATTTCCAGTCAATTTTTTAAAATCAAAGTCCACGTACGTTGTATTCCTAGTTCCTAGTAAGTATTTTTTTTTTCTTTTGTAATATTTCTTTCTTGAGCTGGAAAGCGCAACATAGGAAAAAGAGTCTCTCGAGATGGATTATATCTTGCAATTTAATTAGCGATGGATTTAATTTTCTCTCACTATTTCTTTTATCTTTGTTTGTTTATTTCTTTATCTTTAGCCATAGAACCATAATGTCATCCCCATTCGATCATTATTTTGTTTGGGAATAATTCCTTTCCAGTTTTTTTAGTACCATTCTTCAAATGCCCAGCTTCTACATTTATTTAACATTGTCCATCTTCCTTATTTAACGAGTGTTTTCAGCTAGTTTTTATATTTGCGAAATTGATCGGCTCTTTTGCAAGTTCAGCTAGCATCCGATCGGACTAGTTTAATTAGGTTTAAGATTTTCTGAAAAAGAAATAAAACAAGAGGAAGAAATTAAATGGAACACGACAATATTGTTAGTTTTTGCTGTCTTTCTTACTAATTAATTGTTTGAGATTTGATCCACTTTCAAACGTTAAATATATCTTTTGAAAATAAAGACTTGATTAGACAAAAGACAGCCACATAATTACCACATGACGAAGATGATGATGTCTGGTTTCAAATTTAGAATATGTTGTCTATATTAAGACGTTGTATCCTCCTATTTTTTGAATTTGAAATCATTAAGCCAAACATAAGGGGCAATATATCATTACTGATAGAAAGTCATGCATTAAAATTTGACCATGATAATATTAACTTACATCTATATAAAGGGTAATATTTATTTAAATAGAAAGTTTTGATATTTGAATTAAATAGCTTGGACATACTAAAAAAATCAAGAGTTCATTACTCAAATGGTCACTCAACTATCCGTAATTACCTACTAAAGTCATTTTTTTTCCGTTTGTAATAGCAAAGTCACTTAACTATGCATATAACACTCGAAAGTCACTCAACTAGATTTTTGAAACTTTCGAGTGCCACATACCTATTTTACCCTCTATATTATTAATTTTTATCTTCGTTTTATTTTTTAAACTTTTTAACATTATGATTTTTCCTTTTTGTTTTATATTATGGACTTACCTATAGAATAAATAAGTTTTATTTGATTAGACTGTGCAATTTGGTTGAGTGACTTTCTGAGTGCTATACACATAGACCATAGTTAAGTAACTTTTCTGATGACTTTACTAGATAATTTCGGATAGTTGAGTGACTCCTAATTAATCAAATATACAAGTCAAAGTATACTTTTCAAATTGGGCAATCAAAATTTTACAAAGAAAAAGTGTACTCAAATTGAAAATCCAATATATCCCCCTTATAGTAGTCGTATATAAACTAAAAAGAAAAAGAAGCTAGTCAAGACCTGTTTGCCATGCCAAATGAAACAATAATCATGGTCTCATGCTATGCTTGTTCATGGAATATATTCTTCATAAATTATATACATTTAAGATATATGGTTTGGATTTACTAATAGATATTTTGTCTAAAAGACGTGATGCTAAATTTATTTTGCTTCCCAAAACTACGACCACAACTGGTTATCGGCTAAATCATCATTGTGGCAATATTTTGGTTTGTTAGTATACGGTTTTATTAACTTGACCTTGTACCTAATATTCTTTGTTTTGTTCCTCCTTTGCTTCTATATATTAACTTGATATCTTCAGCTTTTATCTTAGTTTTTTTAATAAAAAAAATAGGTTACCGATTGTGCTTTAATAGCATATAGGTTTTTACATCATCAAGTTTCATATAATAACGGGTAACATAATAAGTTTGAAAATGGAGTAATAAGCTGATATAATTAACAAGTTAAATTACACTGAAAGTGTAAAAAAATTATATTTAACGTAAATTCTTTTTTTTTTTAAATAAATTACTACTCCAATTAAAGTGGATTAGACATGCGAATTGTTTCATTGGAATTCTTGTTTTTAATAAATTACTATTAATTAAAGTGGATTAGACATGCGAATTGTTTCATTGGATTCGATATCAAGATAAATTCCCATTAGCATTTCACCTTCGTGTATTTACCACAAACAACAAACAAACAATTGAGAATTTTCTAAAAGCTACAATTATATATTAATTCATGCATGATTGAAGTAGTGACGTGCAGGGTTCGAATCCAATGGCCGTTGTTTCCCCACTTCTCCCGGCCCCGAATCCAACCTCCAAAAATATAAATAAATATGTATACAGGTGAAATTGGGGCTAACGCATATTCCAATTTCTCGGTGAGTCAAACAAAGTAAGGATATGACTACATGGGATCAGAATCGAAGCTGAAAACTTCACGTACGGAGGCCCGAATGAAATGTCTAGGCATGATAAGACAACACTTCCATGAACACAGAATGAGCTCCGAGACCTTGAAAAGCTTGGTAACGGTTGCACACGACTAACGGAGGACCATGATATACGCGCTCCACCGGATATCATGGCGCATGTCTCGCCTGACATCGGTAGCGGGTCAGTAATTGACAAGAAAGGAGAATTTTTATCTTTTTAAGAATTAATTAATCCCCCTCGAAAAATTCGAGGACTGTACAGATGAAGTAGGTGGTCGAGGTGAACCAGGAGGATTCAGTGTTGTTCACAAAATGATGTAGGAGGATCACGATACTCCAAAGGGACGGGTAGATTTATCCGAGGCACACCTCGTACCTGTTACAAAAGGCCAGGACTATATTAGATCTACCGAGCCCAGTGTGAAGGGGCAAGGGAGAACACTTAAGTACCCCTCCACATGGGTATTAATATCGTGCTTAGGCCCAGGGACAACCACGTCTTTGCCTTCCCATTTACAGTCCTCTCGTATAATGGGAAGGGTATCTTCAGTAATAGAGCATATGTATCTCCATGCTCCTTTGCCCCGGTCTTGTTTGGCAGAGACCTCTCGACATTGAAGTCATCTCCGATTGAACAGCCCTCGGGTATAAAGCTTTTTATGGGGGGCTCTACAGCCTCCTCAAGAGCAGCCACCTCGGCATCTATGACCGCGTGGGAAGATGAAGGGGCAGCCTACTGTGAAACTGATTTGGAAGTTTTAGCCATCTTAATCTGGAAGTATGATGGTTTGAAGGTAGGATGAAGATCTGAGTAGAATCTAAGAACATATATGAAGATTTGAAGATCAAAGATGAAGATATGAAGATTTGAAAAATTTGAGAGTCGTTAGAAAATTCGAAGGTAAAATCTAGGATTAAAAGTAAAAGAGGTGTCAAAGGTCGAAGCTTTTATAGGGGAAAATGTAAGCAATACGCGATGTTTCACATTCGAAGGTGATCAGCCAATGATCGACGCATGTCCGAAGTCAGAACGATGCATTTGATGAAACATTTCATCTTATCTGTCATCTCGGTTGTAATGTACGAAGGAAGGAATCAGAGTTCATCTATCGTTCCTCGTCGTTTTGGCAAACCTACTCTCTCAGAAACAAGGGGATTATATGTATACAGGTGACACCGGGGCTAACGCATACCCTAATTTCCTGGTGGGTCAAACGAAGCAAGGATGATAAGATAACACTTTCTCGAACCTAGTACGAGCTCCGAGACATCAGAAATCATGGTAACGGTTGAACACAACTAATATAGGGTCGTGATATACATTCTCCACTAGATATCACGGCACATATCTCGCCCGAAATCGGTAGTGGATCAGTAATTGACCAGAAAAGAGGATTTATACCTTTTTTAGAATTGTTCTAAGGATGAAACTCTCCTACTATATAAAAGAAAAAGCTTTTATTCTACATGACACATTATAA
The DNA here is from genome assembly GCA_026770625.1 of Nicotiana glauca. NCBI lineage: Eukaryota > Viridiplantae > Streptophyta > Magnoliopsida > Solanales > Solanaceae > Nicotiana > Nicotiana glauca. The sequence continues at coordinate 125,723 of MU768150.1, forward strand.
CACGCATATCAATGCAATACAACTTATTTCTTTGATTTTTAGCTATTGAAAATCAGAGTCAAGGACGACCAACTCAGAGTCCCTTTTGGGTCCGTTTATCCCATCAGAATCGATGATAGGTCTAAAATAGTCGTCAATCATGAATCAAGGCCGATCTGAGATTGGGATCAACCATACAACATAGATCAAAGGGGAAACGGGTCCGAGCGCAACTCTACAAGGAAAGAAAAGAGAAGCGATCGAGGGCCCAATAGCCAAGGTCTGATAAGCAAAAATGGTTTAGACAGGCCACTTGAGGGAAAGGAAGCACCAAGATTATCAGAGTATAACTTCAATATTGATGCAACCAGCATAGAATCAGCCATTAGGCGCATCAAGGAAACCAAGTGACCTCGACCGTTGCAGTCCAACCCTACCTAGAGAGATCCTAACCTGACGTGTAAGTAGCATGGCACTCATGGCCATAGGACCGAAGACTGCCGACAATTGAGAGAAGAAGTTTCCTGGTTGTTTAATAACGGGCAACTCCAAGAACTTTTGAGTGATCAAGCCAAAAACCACTTCAGAAATAGGTACTCCAACAAACAGACCGAATAAAAAGAACCTTAGCATGTCATCAACATGATCATTGGAGGGATTGATGTCCCCCAGGGGCCTATGATAAAGCGCACTAAAGAATCCATCATGAGGGAAAAGCGCACCCGAGATTACATCCCGGAGGGGACCATTTTGTTCAACAACGAGGACGCCGAGGGCATCATACAACCTCATAATGATGAACTGGTAATATCTATGCTTATCAATAAATCTTGAGTTAAGTGTGTGTTGATTGACCCAAATATCTCAGCCAACATCGCCAGATCGAGGCTCGTAGAGCAATTGGGGTTACAAGACTAAGAAGTGCCGGCTGCTCGAGTGTTAAAAGGATTTAACATGGTATGTGAAACTACTAAAGGAGAAATAACCCCACTAGTGAACACCGCCAAAAAGATCCAAGATATAAAATTCTATGTGATTGAAGGGTACATGAGGTACAATGCCCTATTCGGAAGGCCATGGATTCATAACATGAGGGAAATACCCTCAACCTTACTCCAGGAACTAAAGTTCCCTACGCTGGGAGGAATCAAGACGGTCTACAAGAGAGCAGCCGATCACAAAAGAAATTTTTGCAATTGACAAGGTGATCCCAGTGCCCGTAGTCTCAACATCAAAGAATACAGAGCCGACCAGGAAAGGAGAAATTAAATAGCTATTGCCGATACCGGTCCCAACCGAATTGGAAGAGAAAGGAGTAGACGAGGAGGACGATTATGGAGTTCATAGATCATTCATAGCTCCTGATGATTTTTATGCCACCAAATCGACAGTCGAGTAGCTGGAATAAGCCATATTGATCGAACACTTACCCGACCAGAAGGTATACCTAGGCACGGGGTTAACTCCCGAGCTCAAAAAAAACTCATTGAATTTCTTATAACTAACATGGATTGATTCACTTTGTCATATCTTGACATGACAGTGATCTCGTCAGAGGTAACCACTCATAAGCTGAGTTTGGACCCGAAGTTCCATCCGATCAAGCAAAAAAGGAGACCGTAGTATGAGGTCAAGCATACATTCATCAAGGACAAGGTATCTAAGCTCCTTAAAATAGGGTCTATTCGGGAAGTTAAATACTCGGACCGGTTAGCTAATGTAGTGGTAGTACCTAAAAAGGAAATAAACTAAGAATGTGTGTGGATTATAAAGATCTAAGGCATGCCCTAAGGATTCTTTTCCTTTGCCTAACATCGATCGGATGATCACGTGACGGCCGGGCACGAGATACTCAGTTTTCTGGATGCCAATTCTGGGAACAACCAAATTCGGATGGACTTAGGTGATCAATAAAAGACTTTCTTTATCACTAAATGCAACACCTATTGTTATAATGTAATTCAATTCAGATTAAAGAATGCTGGTGCCACATATCAACGCCCAGTAAACCGAAAGTTCGAAGAACATATAAGAAAATCAATAGAAGTTTATATTGATGACATGTTAGTCAAGTTCTTGCTAGCAGAGGACCATTTGAAACATATGCAAAAACCTTTGACATATTGAAGAAATACAATATGACTCTGAACCCAGAAAAGTGCACATTCGGGGTCGAATCCGAAAAATTCCTTGGGTTCATGGTATCCAATCGAGGAATCGGGATCAATCCCGAAAAAATCAAAGCCATAGAAGACATCACTATGTTGGACAACGTCAAGGCCGTTCAGAGGCTGACCGGGTGTATAGACACCTTGGGCCGATTTATATCAAGGTCCTCGGACAAAAGCCATCGGTTCTTCTCACTATTGAAAAAGAAGAATAACTTTTCCTGGACCTCAAAATGCCAACAAGTTTTGGAAGAACTCAAATGGTACCTTTCAAATTCGCCCTTGCTCTACACTCCGAAGGCGGATGAGTAGTTTTACCTTTACTTGGCAATTTTTGAGATGGCGATAAGTGGAATCTTAGTCCAAGAAGAGGAAGGTACGCAATTTCCTATTTACTATGTCAGTAGAACTCTAGGCAAGGCTAAAACACGGTACCCTCACTTGGAAAAATTGGCGCTCGCTTTGCTAAGCACCTATCGGAAATTAATAATGTACTTTCAATATTACCCCATATATGTCATAACATCTTACCCACTGAAGAACATCATGCACAAACCTGTGTTCTCAGGCCGGTTGGCCAAATAGGATGTCAAAATGATATTCAGTATCGACCTCGAACCACCATCAAATCTCAAAATTTGGCAGACGTCATGGCCAACTTTTTATCGGCCATAATACCTTAAGTTGAAAGCGAATAATTGTTAACCTCAGGGATCTAGTCTTTTTTTACGGACGATGCCTCGAACACAAAGGGGTTCTAACTTGGCATCGCGTTGAAACCACCTACGAGGAGTGTTATTAGGCAATCTATTAGAACTCTGAAATTGACTAACAATTGGACCGAGTGTGAGGCCATGATTGCAGGTCTTGAATTGGCTAAAAACTTTGGGGCCTAGGTGATTGAAGCTAAGTGCAACTCCCTCCACGTGGTAAATCTAGTCAATGGAGCATTCAAAGTGAAAGAGTAACGGATGCGATGGTACTTAGACAAATTACAGGTAATGTTGCATCAATTCAGGGAATGGACCCTGCAGAATGTGCCCTGAGATCATAATAGTAAGGCTGATGCTCTGGCTAACTTGGGTTCATCGGTCGATGTCAATGATTTTAGCTCGGGAACAGTAGTACAACTTATAAAATCGGTGATTGAAGAAGTCCACACCGAAGTTAACTCAACGAGTTTAACTTGGTATTGGAGGAACAAGTAAATAGATTACGTGAAGACTGGAAAATTGCCCTCGGATCCCAAAGAATCGAGAGCTCTATGTACCAAGGCTGCTAGATTTAGCTTGGTCGAAGCGACATTGTTCAGGACAATGTTCGACGGTCCACTAGCAAGGTGATTGGTGCCGGTATATACCGAGTATGACTTGAGAGAAGTTCATAAAGGCACTTGCGGGAACCACTCGGGGGTAGAATCTTTGGTCCAAAAATTAATCAGGGTCGACTACTACTGGACCAAAATTAAGAAAGATGCGAAAGACTTTGTGCGAAAATGCAACGACTGCCAAAGGCACGCCCCGTTGATCCATCAACCGGGAGAACTACTCCACTCGGTCTTGTCCCCGTGGTCATTTATGAAGTCGGAAATATATATCATTGGTCTCCTACCGTGGGCACTCGGTAAGGCTCAATTCATAGTATTCATGACCGATTATTTTTCAAATGGGTTGAAGCTCAAGGATTCGAAAAGGCCCAGGAAAAAAAGCCATTGACTTCATTTGGGACCATATAATATGTCGGTACAGGATACCGGCTAAAATAATTTTCGATAATAGGAGACAATTCATCAGCACTAGGTAAATAAATTCTTTGAATATCACAAAATTAAGAAGATACTATCAACAATTTACCACGCTAGTGGGAACGGACAGGCTGAATCAACGAACAAAACCATACTTCAAAATCAAAAAAAGAGGTTGACCGATGACAAAGGAAATCGAAAGAAATCCTGTCTGAAGTCATGTGGGCATACCGTACGACCTCAAAGTCTAGTATCAGGGCCACCCCATTTTTGTTGGTCTAGGGGGAAAATCCTTAATACCGATCGAAGTGGAAGAACTGAGCCTCAGGTTCCAATATGAGATTGAAGAATATAATAGCAAGGCCATTATCACGATCCTAGAACTATTGGATGAAAGGCGTAAGGCCGCCCTAGTCCGGTTGGCCACCAAAAAATAACGAATAGAAAGATACTACAACGAAAGAGCCAATCTCTGACACTTCAAGATCGGGGACTTAATGTTGAGGAAAGTAACATTACACACCCAATAAGGGAAAGCTAGTAACGAATTATAAATGATGGTATTGAGTCATCAGAATTACCAACAAAGGCTAATATAAACTCGAAGCAGGAAACGATGTGCAACTACTGAACAACTAGAATGTCACACACTTAAAGTGGTACTACTGATAAGGTATGATCTAATTTACTCTTTAATTATGTTATGAATTAGACTAACACTTGTAGGCAACAGCCAATGATGGATGTGGCTATTAGGTCTAAAAGAATGCATTGCACTCCTTTTCCCTTAAATCGGTTTTGTGCAAAATGGGTTTTCGGCAAGGCTTTTAACGAGGCAATAGTAAAACGTGCTAACTTAGATTCGAAGACCGGTCTCAAACCGTAAGTGATCCATTCACTTCATGTCAACAGTATCCGAGCCCTCTCAAGCTCGACCTTGAATATTGGATCCATTATCCCCGGATTAAGGTTTTTAGCAAGGAAAAAAGAAAAACCATGTACGCTAGAAGCTAAGGCTTGGTGGTTAGGATTCACTGTAAGGGAGATACGGTCGTATGTACTATGCTCACATAGTCCACTCTAGTCATAATACAAGTTTTTAAATATCTTTCTGTCACACCGAGTTTTCAAAGCCTCGAGCAACATCATTGTCTATAACTACAATTGATTCTATGCTAAGGCATTAGAAACATTATATGAATAGAAATTATGAAATGATGCTGGAAAAGTAAAGATGCGATATTCTGGAATATATTTACAAAGGAACAATAAAAATGACCTCAAAATAAAATAAAATATATACATGAGACAAAAACTAAACATGTACTACGACATCTACGTCTCATCTTCAGCTGGGCTCGACTCGTTGCTAGAACCGTCGGAGCCTTTGGATCCTTCGGAACCTTCGAAGCCTTCGGCACCTTCAGGCTCGTAAAGCTCATTCGCCTTGGCCTTGATCTTTTTGGCTTTCTCAATCTCATCTAACAGGTCAAAACCTCGGACATGGATCTCGTCAAGGGTCTATCTTTGGGACAATCGCTCATATATTTGGCTTTTTTCTTCATGCGAATCTCGGCTGCTTCCACATTGGCCTAATATTGGGCCACTATTTCTTTGGAATCGGTGGAGGTTGTGTCTATTTTGGACTTCGCTGCCTCATATTATGACCCACTCTGTGATGGCCGAGCTCAGCTATGCTCGGGGATCATGGTTCAGTTGAGACCATTTGTCAGCTTTGCGCTTCGCCACCCAGAGTTGGTTCTCAACCAATGCCAGCTCTCCTTAGTGGTTTCCTTCTCCTAAGTTAGTAGGTCCATTCTGCTTTTCTGCCCGTCGGCCATGGCCTGGACCTCGTTTATCTCGGCTCGGAGCTGGTCGATCAAGTCGTTCTTCTAACCTGCGAGGTTGTGTTGTTAGTAACCACGAATGGCTCCTCATTTTTAGCTTCAAAGACCTTTACCTTTTCAACTAGGTCGGCATGTTCCTACTTCAGGGTTGAGGCTTCCTTCTGAGCCTTATCCAGCTCGGCATGAAGGTCATTGACGGCCCCGTCCTTTTGCTCACTGGGTACCCTGTACATTTCCTTTTTCCAGATATGCTCTTTGAGCTCAAACTCAAGCTGGCTGATTTCCAAGCGATACCGGAGGAAGCTCTCATAGTGAAGCACCAAAGCCTATAAAACAACAAAAACGGTAAGAGATATCTAAACTTAAGCAAAATTCACAAGGTAGTGTAAATGTATTGATGTCTTACCCTATTCAGCGCCTGCTGCGCCTCATTGAAGAGACTTGACGCACCCACCTCGTTTATCTTTGCCTAGTCCTCCTCGGTCACCAGGAATCGGAGGTAGTTGGCTATGCCCACTAGAGCGGATAGAACTCAAGCATCCTCTAGGACTGTAATAATGGTTGTCCTCTTACGGACGGGGTCTACGCCTGGTGCAAAAAACTGCTTCACCAAGTTTGGGCTTGAACTTGGCCTACCAGTTTCTGAAGGCACGTCTTTCTTCTGGATCTCCAGGTTGTCCAGCCTAGGAAAATCTTTGAAATTGGACATGTCCACGCCATTGAAGAAGGAGTGGAGAGGGTCGTCTGCACTGTAAACTCCTCCACTTGACTTTTCCTTACATGCTTGGGCCATTTCAAGGATGGAACCGGTATAGGAGGGCCTCTTGATGATGTCTATCACACTGGTACCCTCCTTCTGAATGAAAATAGCTTCTCGGGAGGTCATAGCCCCAATTTCCACTTTGACCTCTCGAGTCAGAAGGGGATCATCCTCGTGGATCCTTTCCTCGATTGCCACCTACTCCCCTGCAGGGGTCGAACTATAAGCGACAAAGATATTATCTTATTTAGACTCATCCTAGAGCTGGCGAAGCAGGTCAAAGTCCGGTACTCGGGACTTAGTATTCTTCTTGGGCTTACGAGCTCGGGTGGCCACCCTCTTTTTTATCTTTACCTCGGGGTTCGGAGAACCCGAGGACTTTCTTTTCCTCTTTTTATCCCCCGCGGCAGCCACGGGCTATCCCAAAATAGAAGGAGCAACGGATAAGGACGCATCCTTATCTCTATCCAGCGACCCAAGTTCGGTGGTCTTATGCAAACCTGCGAAGAAAAAGAAATAAAAAAAGTTAACATTATGTAAGTTTGGGGCATATTATTAACTATTCAGGGGAAAGTCTTACCATGAGAATGAGCCTCCCATCTACCCTTCAGAAGTTTGTGCAATACGCACACATAGTAGAAAATCTGCTTGAGATTTCTTCGATCCACTCCTTGAGCTGGGGGACCGCATTGGGAACCTGGGCAACCACTGCACGACCATAAAGTACTGGTGATGAAAAAAAAATAAAGGAAGGTTAACACTTAAGGAAATATTACACTCACAAGATGCATTCCACTTCTTGGGGAATGTTAGGAACTCGGAGGGGATCAAGTCTTTAGTTTTTACCCGAATAAATTGCCCTGTCAACCTTGGTCTCGATCCTCATCGATGTTCGAAAAGGGAGACTTGCTGGCTCAGCGAACAAGCTTGATTAGTCCCCTTCAAAAAATTTGGGGACTGTACATACGGCGTAGGTGGTCGAGGGTGAACCGAGGGGATTTGGTGTTGTACACAGAATGACGTAGGAGGATCATGATCCTCCAAAGGGATGGGTGGATTTTCCTGAGGCACACCTCATACCTCTGACAAAAGGCCAGGACTATTGGTTTTACCGGGCCCGGTGTGAAGGGATAAGTGTAAATACTTACACACTCTTCCATATGGGTATTAAAATAGTCCTAAGGCCCGGGGACAACCACGTCATTGCCTTCCCATTTCCAGTCCTCTCGGACTGTGGGAAGGGTGTCTTTAGTAATTGAGTATATGTATCTCCATGTTCTTTCGCCCTAGTCTTATTTGGATGAGACCTCCTCTATTTTGAAGTCATCTCCGATTGAATAGCCCTTGAGTAAAATCTTTTCATGGGGGCTCTGCAGCCACATTGGGAGCAGCCACCTCGGCATCTGTGATCGGGTAGAAAATTAAAGGGGCCGCATGTTGAGGAACTGATTTGAAATTTTTAGCCATCTTAATCTGGAAAGTATGATGGTTTGAAGGTAGGATGAAGATCTCGGTAGAATTTAAGAACATATATGAAGATTTGAAGATCAAAGATGAAGATATGAAGATTTGAAAAAGTTGAAAGTTGTTAGAATATTCGAAGGTAAAAGCTAGGATCAAAAGTGAAAGAGTTATGAAAGGTCGAAGCTTTTATAGGGGAAAATGTAATCAATACACGATGAGTCACATTGAAGGCGACCAGCCAATGATCGACAAGTTTCCGAAGTAAGAACGACACAATTGATGGGACGTTTTGGCTTATCCGTCATCTCAGTTGTAATGTAAGAATGAAGGTACCGAGGATCATATATCGTTCCTCATCGTTTCGGCAAACCTACTCTTTGAGAAATGAGGGGACTATGTGTATACGGGTAAAATCAGGGCTAATGCATACCACGATTTCCCAGTGGGTCAAACGAAGCAATGATATGACATGGGATTGGAATCGAAGCTAGGAACTTCTCGTACCGAGGCCCAAACGAAGTGCCCCTGCCTGATAAGACAACACTTCCCCGAACCCAAAATGAGCTGCGAGACCTCGGAAAGCATGGTAACTGTTGCAAATGACTAACAGATGGCTGTGATATACGTGCCCCACCAGATATCATGGCACATATCTTGCCTGACGTAGGTAGCGGATTAGTAATTAACAAGAAAGGAGGATTTTTACCTTTTTTAGAATTGTACTAGGGATGAACTTCTCCTACCATATAACGGGGAAGCTTTTTATTCAATAGGACATGTTGTAACATGCATATCAAGGCAATACAAACTTATTTATCTATTTTCTTGCTATTGAGAAGTCCTCATTTTAATCATAGTTCTTCATATACATTTGGCTTCAAATTGAGGGCCGGTCGAGGACAAAGCTATTAGTTTAATTCTGAGCCTGGCCTGGCCTTAATGTCAAAACTTGTTTGGTTATTCATTTTATTTTTAATTCTTTTGTCTAACATTCTTGATTACTTGTGTTGAATCAATCCACATATCCTTAAAATCGCGTATAAAAATTCAATTATTATCCGTTTTAAGGATAAACACAATAAATAAATAGTTCTTTGTTAGTGTTAAACATATCTTCATATAGGTTGCTGTTGCATCTTCTCTTTCTCTTTCCAATGTCCATCGAAATAGGTATTATTGTCCATAGTTTTACTTTGTAAATTATAAGTATATATACAAGGTGCTTCAAATGAATACCTAGAGAGCTAGGAATACAGCAGTACCCCTAGTACAGCTTGCAAAAAATTACTAAGAATTAAATGTTTTCTATACTTAAATCGACCTTTGAATTCATTTTTCTTGTAAAGGAGGCAAAGATGTCATGCGTGCATGCATATATACCTTTCTCCGGTCAAGTTCACTTCAACTTTTTCCTTTTCTTTTTTAAAACCACTTTGAAAGGATAATACAATAGGTAATAATTTATACGTGCGTATATTAATTAAAGATTATTCTACTTTCTATGTTAACATATTAAACTATAATTTAATCAGTTATTGGCGTTAATTTATTAATTTTTCTACTTTCTATATTAACATATCAAGCTATTCATATGAATAATCTTTTTTTCATAATTTATCTTAGTAAATAAAAAATATGCGCATTGTTAGCGCACGAAGCTTAAATTTTTTTGTTTTTGTTTTTGTTTTCCACATAATGTTTGGTATTCGTATTTGTATTGGTGGTGAAAAAGTATTACACGCGGAATATTGGAAAGCTGACATGGCATGGCACGTGGGATAATGATTTCACGGCATGTGGCTTTCTTAATTAAGGAAAAGAATGCACAGGAAGAAATACCCACGGGAGGATACTGAGCCTAAACAGTTGGCAAGAAATAAATGAGGACAACATGAATACATAGTAAAAAGAAGGAAAGATATATGAACCGAAAGAAAATAAGGAAGGAGAATCAGAACGGATGCGAGACATTTAAAGCAATAAATACATTGGTTACAGATTTCCAAGAATATGGGCAATCAATATCATTAATGCCTATAATTATCCCAAATTATGTGGAAAAACCCGTTATTATTGTATATTCCTATATAAGGGCACAAAATTCTACTTGTAAGGACAGATCGAAATATTGAAATACACTCTTAACTTTTCTGCTTCCTCGAAATTCTCTACTTTGACTTTGCAATCAATTATTTCCTTAATTATTCTCATTGTTTTCCTTTGATATCATTGAGAAAGTGAAGCAAAACTTGGTTATCAGTAACCCGTTTCTTCTAAAATTACACTTTGATCAAAAGACATATTTTTATTTAAACAAATTGGTCCATTACCGTGAATCTGATAATCATTTCACTTTCCAAATTCATTTTTTTGTCGAACAATCATGTCAACTGCCAACGACAACAACCAACTGAACTAACAAAATCGACAGGATAGAGGAACTACAATCCCTTCACCTCAAAATTCTCCTCGACAGTCCTGGGAGGGGACACCTCAAAGATCAACATCACACACGAATGATCAACAAGGAGACGAGCAAACTGCCAAGGATGCATTAAAACAACTACCTGCGGAACACGTCAACAATGCTCTTCAAGCTTTTGTCAGTGGATTACCAACTGTGCTGCCAAATCCACCTCGAAACAATACTGCAACAATAGAAAATCCACGTTCGGGACTTGTTAATTCAAGAAGCGGAGGAACTCCCAGTGAATCTCGCGATGGAAGGTCAGGTACACCAAATAATTCAGATTTACAAAGTTTGGTGTTAACTTTGCAAAGTAGCTGAAGGAGCAGAGTAACTACATAGAGCAAATACCTGGCATGCCACCCTTGATTAAAGGAGTGGATATTGATAAATATTCACAACATCCCTGGAAGCCAAGTGCAACACCTTTGCCGATTCCAAAGAAGTTTAAAATGCCTGACATTCTAAAGTATGATGGAACGACCGACCCACGAGATCATGTAACTACGCTTACAACTAGTGTGAAAGGCAATGATTTAACCAAGCAAGAAATTAAGTCAGTGCTGGTTAATAAATTTGGTGAAACGCTCATGAAAGGAGCACTAACATGATATTCTCTCTTACCAAAAACTCCAATGATTCTGTTGTTGAGCATGCAAATTCATTTATAAAAGCACGGGAGCTCAAAAGGTCGAGAAGAGGATGGAAGACATCTTTAAAATAAAATAAAGAGATACAGAGTTGCTCAGGGAATTTGTGGATAGATTTCAGCGTGAAAGGATGATGATACCACGAGTCCCTCATAACTGGGCAGCCATGGCATTTGCTAGTAACTTAAATGAAAAAAGCTCAGAAGTCACGAGGAGACTTAAGGAAAGCTTGCGAGAATTCCCGAGTACAACATGGAATAATATGTATAATAGGTACCACACGAAACTATGGATAGAAGAAGACATGATCACTCGATCAAGGGGTAATGAAAGAACAAGTTCGAAATGAACAGAACCCAAAAAAAGATTCAGTAAGAACAGGTAAGAACCTTACATGAGACCATCAGGAAGGGATTCGCTCTCTAAATAGGAAAACCCAAGGTATGGTCCTACATCAAGGGATAGAGACGCGGGTTTGTCATCCAAGTTCAGAAAAGAACGAGACGCTTGAGATAATAATACTCATTCAAATACGAAGATTGGTGATTATAGTTTCAATATTAGCACTTTTGGGTTGCTAGCTGTTTTAAGAAATACGGGAGATAAGGTTCGATGGTCAAAAAAAATGAGATCGAATTCTAGTAGAGGAAATCCAGGTTTCTAGTGCGAGTTTCATAATGACCACGTCCATAAAACAGCAGATTGCAGATTGTTAAAAGGTGAAGTAAAACATTTGTTAAAACAAGGTTATTTAACTGGCTTCTTCAGTGAGAAAGGTAAGCAATCATATATGAAGAATAGATAAGAGCCTCCAAAATCCTCCATCACCAAAAAGGACGGTTAGTGTGATAAGTGGGGGAGAAGAGGTCAACGATGTGACGTATACGATTGCAAAAAAAGACATCAAATGTCATAGTTACCCATGGGAAGCGAGTTCGCCAAGTTTTGGAGGAAGACATTATAATGTTTGATGATGCAGATGCAGATGGCATGATTATCCATCACAATGATGCATTGGTAATATATTTACTTGTACATGATACTAGTGTGAAACAAGTTTTGATTGATCCAGGTAGCTCCATAAATATCATTCTTCTGAGGGTGGTAACCGAGATGCAAGTTGACAATAATATGGTGCCCAAAGCACGTTCCTTATCTAGATTCGACAATTCAAGCATTGTTACAAAAGGGGACATAGTGCTTCTACATTTGCAAAATGAGTTATCAAAGATACGAAATTCCAGGTAATAGATACGGACATGGCATATAACATGATTCTTGGCAGGCCTTGGATTCATAATATGGATGTTGTTCCATTTACTTTACACCAAGTTATTAAGTTCCCTTTACAATGGGGGAGTAAACAATTCCATGAAGATCAACAAGCTTCTAGAAGTATCAATTCAATGGCAGATTCGAATATAGCAAATGATGGTATAGATAAGAAATAACAACTACAGAATTTAGTTGAGGACATAATAGCACAAACCTCAACTGAAAGTGGACAAATGGACTTAGATTCAAGACCTGATGTCATTCAAGAACCAAAAGAGAATGAAAATATCAAAACAACAATTGAAGAACTCGAGGCTATCACACTTTTTGAGAAGTGGCCAGATAGAAAAGCTTATATTGGAATGAAGCTAAGCCCAGAAATGAAAGGTAAACTTGTCAGATTTTTACAAGCTAACGCAGATTGCTTTGCTTGGTCGCATTCAGATATGACAGGCATACCACCAGAGGTGATGACCCACAAGCTAAATGAAGATCCATCGAAATCCACATGTCAAACAAAACAAAAGGAAGCAATGATCCTTCAAAAATCAGGTGATCCAGGATGAGGTACAAAAACTTTTAAAAATTGGATCCATACAATAGGTAAAATATCCTAACTGGCTAGCTAATACTGTAGTAGTACCAAAAAGAATGGAAAATGACAAGTTTGTGTAGATTATACGGACTTAAATAAAGCTTGTCCTAAAGACTCATTTCCTTTACCACATATAGATCAACTAATTGATTCAACTACAGGACATGAGTTGTTGAGTTTTTTAGATTCCTATTCGAGATATAATTAGATAAAGATGGATCATTTAGATGAGGAAAAAACATCCTTTATCACAGACAGGGGGACTTACTGTTATAAATTCATGCCCTTCGGACTAAAAAATGTTGGAGCCACATACCAAAGGTTGGTGACAAAAATGTTCCAAGAACACCTGGGAAAGACTATCGAAGTCTACATCGCTGACATGCTAGTCAAGTTGGCACAGGCGGGGAATCATATCCAGCATTTATCAGATACTTTTTAGATTCTCCGCAAGTTCAATATGAAGTTAAATCCCCAAAAATGTGCCTTCAGCGTGGCTTCAGGTAAGTTCTTAGGTTTTCTTGTTTCTAACCGAGGTATTGAAGTAAACCCTACATATATCAAAGCCATTGAGGAGATACCAGGCATACTCATGAGCAAAAAGGAGGTGCAGAGGTTGACATGTAGGATAGCAGCTTTGGGAAGATTTATTTCTAAATCTTCGGAGAAAAATTTTAAGTTCTTTTCAGTATTGAAAAATCAAAACCAATTTAAATGGACTGATGAATGTAAACGAGCACTCAAAAATGTAAAAGCATACTTTCAAATCCACCGCTATTGGCAAAACCAAAAGATGGAGAAAGGCTACTCATCTATCTCGACGTATCAGAAATGGCGGTACGTGCAGTATTAGTACGCGAAGACAAAGGTAAACAGTCTCTAGTATATTATGTTAGTAAATCTTTATTAGATGCTAAAACTCGATATCCTCACTTCGAAAAACTTGCTTTAGCATTAATTATGGCATCTAGAAAGTTGAGGCCTTATTTTCAATAGCACCCTTTCTCTGTAGTGTCTGCTTACTCCTTAAGGAATATATTGCATAAGCAAGAACTGTCAGGTAGGTTAGCCAAATGGGTTATAGAACTTTGAATATAATATCATGTACCAACCTAGAACTGTGATAAAATCACAAGTTTTAGCAGATTTTGTGGCAAACTACCTAAGTCCTTTAATGCTTCTTCATTACCGTTCATCTTAAGAATGATTGCATAATCTCATCTCATACTTTGTAACTTTTATCCATCAATTGCCGATTTACCTCAATGTTGATCTATAATCTACCACTGACAACTTGAAACTTGTTACGTAGTACATTGCCATTAGGGCTTATGTCTCGTGGGGGGATATTTGAAGTGACTTTCCCAATCCACCTAGGGGCGATACTATACTTCCATAACCGTATTTTATAGCATCCCAATGTGATTCACCCTATGTGGGTATTTTAATCCCATACAATTCATGAAATACCCCTATTTTCTTCAATTCATTACTCAATCGAAGGCCCAAATGTCATCCTTTATCTATTAAAATTACACCCTCATTCTACCACCAGGGCATCATTCCATTTCCTCTAAATGCTACCAGTCTTAGAATCCTTTGAGTTCATTCAAGCTATACTGAGCTTTCTATAACTTAGAGAAACCATTAGATCTTTTATTTTCATAGGCTTAATCCTAAGGACGTAAGACGTTATCCATTTTTGTCACTTTCTCACTCGTCTAATCGGGGTACTTGGACCCTATTTGCAGATGGCTCCTCAAATGATAAAGGAGTGATTTAGGCATTTTTCTAATCCTACCTTCAGGAGAAACCATAAGGCAAGAAATAAAGTGCCATCCCATTACTAACAATGAAGCAGAATACAAAGCTGGAATTGCAGGTCTGGAATTGCCGCGAGAACTAGGAATAGAGTAGGCTATAATCAAAAGTGATTCGCATATTATAGTTAATCAAATGCAGGGGACTTATATAGCTAGAGAGGCGCAGATGCATCAATATTTGGAAAAGGCACAAGAATTAATCAGATAATTCCAATCATGGAAAATCATGTGGAAGTGGACGCACTGGCTAATCTCGCATCTGTTTCAGAAGTAACGAATGAAGAAAATACTATCGTAATACATTTGTTTCATTTGGCACTCGATCAGGATAAAAATGAGGTAAATTTTAATAATTTAACTTGGGATTGGAGAAATGAGTTTGTTAATTTTCTGCAGTACGGAATTCTACCTGAAGACAAGAAAAAGGCTCAGTCACTTCGACAAAAAGCTGCCCGTTAATGTTTGGTTCGAGGAAATTTGTATCAAAAGATGTTCGAAGGACGTTTAGCAATATGTCTCGGACCTTCTCAAACAGAATATATGATGAGAGAAGTGTATGAGGGACACTGTGGAAATCACGCAGGAGGAAGAATCCTTGGTAAAAACTCTAATTAGAGCAGGATATTATTGGCCAAAAATGGAAGAAGATGCGGAAAGTTTTGTGGACAAGTGTGACAAATGACAATGATATGGCAATAACACGCATAGCGCAACGGAGCTATTACATCCGGTTATTTCACCATGGTCTTTTATGAAGTGGGGAATGGATATCGTGGGTCCACTACCACAAGCAAATGGAAAGGTACGGTTTTTATTAGTACTAACAGATTATTTTACTAAATGGTAGAAGCATGAGCCTTTAAACAGGTGTGGGAGAAGTCAAGGACTTTATTTGGCGAAATATCATATGTCGGTTCGGAGTTCCAAAAGAAATCATATGTGACAATGGCCCTCAATTCACAGGTGCAAAAATCACAGAATTTTTTAGGGTTGGTAGATTAAAAGGATAACTTCAACACCTTATTACCCTGTGGCTAATGGACAAGCCGAGTCGACAAATAAAGTTATTATTAATAACTTAAAGAAAAGATTAGAGGAGTCAAAAGGTAAGTGGCCAAAAGTGTTACCAGGAGTTTTATGAGCATATCGAACAATAGCGAAAATAGATATGGGAGAGACTCTTTTCGCGCTCGTTTATGGTGCTCAAGCCTTTCCAACTGAAATAGGTGAATCAAGTACAAGATATACACACGCCACTGAGGAATCAAATGAAGAAGAAATGCGTATAATCCATATTTGCTCGAGGAAAGGAGAGAAGCGACCTTAATAAGAATGGCAACTCAAAAACAAATTATTGAGCGGTATTACAACTGGAAAGCTCATCTTAGATACTTTAAGATTGGATACTTCATCCTCAAAAAGGTTTTTCAATTGACAAAAGCTGCCAATGTAGGAAAGTTGAGTCAAATTGGGAAGGACCTTATTGAATTCGAGGCATTGCTGGAAAGGTTGCATATGAGTTAGAAACAATGGAAGGCAAAGTACTCCCATCAAAGTGGAATGTTGTTCATTTAAAGAAGTATTACTTCTAAGCAAAGGAAGAACCCCCGGTCAGATATCATTTGAGTATGGTTTAATTTTGTTATTTTTTTATTATACTAATCATTTTAGATAATAGGAAAAAAGCTAACCCTTTCCAAATGATGATATTAGATGCGAAAGACACGAGGAATACTGTATTATTCCCGATCTAGGCTACAACCCTTCTTATGGAGAAAAGGGATTAAGCAGTCATCATCTAAAGATATACTTCCAAGTCCCGTATATATTTTCCTTTTCGGGGAATGGACCAAAGGAAGAAATGATCCAGTGCTTGATATTTCATACTTCAAAGCTCTAACAATGAGGGGACTATATATACATATGAAGAGGCAAAAGTCAAGAAGACAAAAAATCAGAATTTAAGATGACAAAAAGTCAGAATTCAAGATTGAATCAACCTAAGAGCCAAAAATCAAGCCTCCAAAAATCAAGCCTTCGAAAATCAAACTCGGAAAAAAGACACAAATGGATTCAAGATGTACTCCGAGTTCTTATGAGATTTTAGTCACGGGTTTATAAACCAAAAATTTTTGAACCTATCGTAAATAAACAATTGTGAAAGAGTTGTAAATAATGTATTGCATAAACAAAGAATGATGTACAAAGTTTGAAAGTTCAAAGTATAAAACTTCCTCAAATTTTTTTTTATACTTCTTTCATATATTTATACCAATATGAAGATAAGACGTCATCTTCATCAGTGTCGTTTAGAATCACGGAATATTGAAGCATTTTAATGCAAATTTAAATGACAAAGAGTGAAACAAAAACTCAAACATCAAAATAGGCAGAAAATAAAGCCAAAATTTATATATCAAACTTTGTAAAAACAAGGCATATATTTGATATCAAACCCCAAAATAAGATAGGGATAAACCAATCACTATTTCAAAAGAAAAAAAGAGACTTCCCATCCACAATTTCAAAACAAAACCATTAGAAAATAAGAAAAACTAGGAGGCATCATCCACTGGAACATTAGCAATAAGAGTATCATCGGTAGAGGTAGGGAGATCAGCTTGAGAAGAAGAGGCTTGAATAACAGCTTCACCAAGAGCAATTTCATCACTCTCGGGAACTCCATCTTTAGGTGAAGGAAAGTCTTGACTTTGCTGAGTTTTTTCAATTGCCTCTTTAGCTTTAGGAATCTCACAGTTGAGATCAAAACCCTCATGGCTGGGTTCCATTAAGGTATCGAGGCAAGTATTCAGGAATGCTCTACTCACTTCAAGTGACATCTTATCCTCAAGTGCCTCATAATCTTTCTCCCACTGATCAATTTCAGTTATCAACTCCTCCTTCTGTGTTTTAGAAGCGTCAAAAGCTGTCTTCAAAGGAGTAAGGGAACTTTCTAAAAACTTAACCTTGTTGGTAGAGGCATGGAGATCTTCTTGAGTTTGAGTTAATGTTTGAACCAACTCTCCTAAATAATCCTCTTTCTGATTAAGGAGTTCCCTCAAACTCCTTATCTCCTCGGTTGCCTTTGAAAGCTGTTCAGCTAAAGAAGACTCAAGGATGTCCCTATCCTTACCAACTTGGCTTAAAAAAGCTTTTTCAATTGTTAATTCAGCAATGATCACATGCATTTGTTGCTCTAAGGTATCTATCTCCTCTGCCAACACATCTTTCTCCAGTTTAAGAACTTCAAACTACTCTTTCCAATTGTCATCTTTGGTACGATAATCAGTAATTTGCTGGTCAGCATGGACGATTCTTTTCATGGGTTTCGTGCCTATCGCGTTGATCTATAAAGGAATAAAATAGGTTATTAATACAATGAAAAGGGAAGAAAAAATGGGTAAAGTCAAAACTTGAAACTTCAAAGATAAATGAACAATATCATTCATCCAAGTAAATAAACTGTGACTCTTTAACTTTGCCTTCTCCATAGGGCCTAGTAAAGGCTTCAACCATACGTCAGCTTGTCCTTACTTCTTCAACAAGTTCCGACCTTCAGAAACCTCAACAATAATTTTTTTCATCGCCTTCTTGCTACTCGTAGGATCAACTTCCATGAGAGAAGTGGTAGCAGTTGAAATAGCAGATGAAGGAAAGCAATGACGGGGGAGGGGGGGGTTAGCAGAAACTTCAGGTAAAGGGATTTGAGAATAATTGGGGACTGGCGGAGGAAATAAGGTAAGGGGCAACTCTTCGAAAATAGGTCCAAAAGCTTCTTTATTTTCAAACTATCAACAAATAGTTGTTCAGCAGAAGTAGGGGGGATCGTTCACTTCTTCATCAGAAATTAGTAACGGAGCATTTTCTGATTCACCTAAAGGCCTAGGAGGAACCGAGCTTGAAGGAGGAGTACTTTCATCATCGGAAACAACACGTCTCCTGACACAGGGTCTACGAACTAGAGAACCCACCTCTGGTTCTTCTTCACCATCCGAGCCACGGGCTCCATCAACCTTTCTCTTTGAAGAAGAGATTAGAATTCTTTCCTGATCAAGACTCACCGTAAGTCTTGTAGATGAAATAGAAGCGGTGTTGACATGTGATTTTTGACCCTCCCCGAAATTTTACTCATTTTCGCATGTAAATATTTAATTTAGGTATAATATAACTATTTTAACTATTTTTGACTTCTTTACTTTATTTTCATCATAAAATTTAAAAAAATACAAAAATAGAATTAATATTTCATGCNTAGGGCCACAGACCGGAACCTTGGCGGAACGGCACCTCGATCGGCTCTCAACCTCGGTACTCCATCACCTCATTCACTTCTGAACTATACGTGGCCTGATTCCTTTATAGCCAAGGATATGTAGGCAGCTCAGATACCAGGGCTCGGTCCCATTCTTCTTTCTTTTGGTCTACTTAAATAAGGGTCCGGTCAAAAACCTGTCTAGTCATTCTTTGTCTGAAAACTCTTCGCGTTTCCGGTCAAAGAGGGGCAGCTGTTGACATGTGATTTTTGACCCTCCCCGAAATTTTACCCATTTTAGCATGTAAATATTTAATTTAGGCCTAATATAACTATTTCAACTATTTTTTACTTCTTTACTTTATTTTCATCATAAAATTTAAAAAAATACAAAAATAGAATTAATATTTCATGCTTGCTTAGTATAGTTCTAAAGTTATAGGTTTTAGTAGATATATTGAGTAATATTTAGATTTGGTTGATATAATTATGTTATTTTCTCTTCTTAATATTTTTATCTTTCTTAGATAACTAGTATTTTGTGAAGCTAATTCTTATCCACCCTTAAAAAGAAAAAAAAAGAAAAAAACAAAGAAGGAAAACGGAAAGAGTAACAGCAAAAGCAAAATAAGAAAAGCCAAAGTTGTTATTTCCCTTTTTAAATATCCACGTACCATTCTCTTCATGAAACTCTTTAGTATTTTTTTTATTTATTTATTTACTTCTCATCCCTTTATTCCTATTTCCACCCCTTATAACCTTTTAGTTTTTGTCCACTCCCGTAACAAACTCTGACCATATTTACACATATACAAAATTACAATGGAGAGGACAAGGTTTTTGGGCTTCTTTTCCAGGAATCATTCTTGCCTTTAACCGCTTCCTCTCCAGAAACTTCTGCCGGAATCGCTCAAGCTAAGAGCACACCCATATCCCATTCCATTTTTCGTGAAAATCAGAGATTCTCGATCCTCTCCTGGCCATCAACACCCTCTCCCTTTCAGTTGAGAGCAATGGCTAGCCCATTTTGCGTTTCCCTTGAGGCTCGCTGGTGATATATCTTGCCGGAATCCGGCAACCACCAGTTAAGGCTCACGCGCCCAGAATCACCACACATACACAAACGCACACACACAGTCACATACAAAAACAAACACAGGACAAAAATTAAAAGAGGTCGAGCTCGAGTTCGCCGGCGAGTTTCAGTCCGCTAGGTCTTGGTCGGGTTTCTGTTGCGATTTATTAAATCCGATTTCAGTAGCTGTAGTTCTCTTTTGCTGTTGGCATCTGTTATGTGTACTGCTCGGAGGAAATTTTTAATTGGAAAGCTTGATTAAAGACAAAAGCATCTCAAGCCCTCCATGAAAATGTTGTCCGTCACCACTAAAAGCTCGCCGAAAAACAATAACGGCTAAGCTTCAACATACCTAAATCAGCCGCGTTCGAGTTTGCCGTTGAGATTGCCTTTTGAGCTTTCCGGTCGTGGTTCTGTGTCGCCTCGGATTTTGCTATTGTTTTTCAGTCGAATTTTCGGAAATGGAGTTGTGTTCCTCTTAATTTTTCTTCACTGCTGAAAAGATTTTGGGCTTATCAGATTCACTCTTACTTTAGTTTTCTTCATTTTATTTGATTAATATGAATCTACCTTCTGATTTGTTTGCTCAATTTCATTTGTTGAGTATTTTTTCCGGGCAAAATAGATGGCATGATTCTTTGTTGTGCTTGAATCCTGAAGTTTTGGTTTGGTGAAGAATTGATTAAGTTTTTTATAAATTGTGGCTTGGTGAAGAACTGATTAAGTGTTTTATAAGACCATCATGTATCCAGTTATTAAGTGTTGAGTATCCTATTTGTCAAGAGAAAACTTGATACGTATGTTTATGATATATGGCTATGGTGACGTGTTTTGTTTCCTCTTTGGAGTGTCTGAAGTTGTCCATATTAGGACATTCTAGTGAACTTTAAACAATCAAATTGCTCGTTTAGTTGATACCATGAATAAAGCACAATTTATAAATTGTTAAAGAGTATTGTGAGAACAAATAGTTACCATGGAACTCTGACTGAGTGTTTTTCTGATTTTGTTGATGCTTTGGTTTTGAACTGGTGGTCCATGCTTTGGTTGGTTGGCGAGCTGTTGTTGTAATTTGAGTTGGTTAACTGTTGATTGAAACTCGCGTTTACTCGAATTGGTTATAGTTGGATATGATGTTGTCACAATATAGATATTGGCCCTCCGTTTGTAGTTCTCTTTTAAATTAGAATCAGATGTGTGTCGTGCCGAACAAAAAATGACAATTGCATGGCCCTCATTTGATTAATCTTGTTTTGTCCTTAGAATTCGAGGTATGCCATTTAGTAAATTCCATGGCCCTCACAAATTGCAAATGCGAAATTGCTTTAGGCACACTAGTTAATAATATTACCTTCTTAAATTCAGGTGCACATTTATATGACCCAAATCCAAAGCCAAACGAAGTTAAAATATGTCAAAAATTGCGGGTGTATTTATGTGACGTGGTTCGAGACGTGTTTTAATGACGTTGCAATCTTCTTTTTAAAAAAAGGAATAAAAGCAGTTTAAAAAGTTAAAATTTGAACATAGGTTCATAATTGTATAAAGTCAGATAACTAAGCCAGATATGACAGTTGAGCGACCGTGCTAGAACCACGGAATCCGGAAATGCCTAACACCTTCTCCCGGGTTAACAGAATTCCTTACTCGGATTTCTGGTTCGCGGACTGTTAACAGAGTCAAACCCTTTCCTCGATTCGGGATTCAAACCGGTGACTTGGGACACCATAAATCTCCCAAGTGGCGACTCTGAATTTTTTAATAAATGAATCATGTTTCGATTGTCCTTTAATTGGAAAAACTCCCTTTATTATGCCCTTCACGGGGTATATAACGTAAAAAGGAGATGTGACAGCTCTGGCGACTCTGCTGGGGAAAACAAACCCAGAACTTTGGTTCAGGGTTTAAGAATTCGAGCTCGGAATAATTGTTATATTTGTTTAAAACTGATTTTCTTACACGTTCCATGCCTACTGTGCTAAATATTTTACCGCTTTGATATTATTTGAACTATATATATAAACTGTGCCGAAACCCTTCTCTTCTCACCTCCGGGGATGTGCGTACTGGTTGAGACTCCCTATTCTGTTAGTGTCAAAACCCTGAAATAAGAAAGAGGCCGGACAAGTTACTAAGTCGGACGATCCTGCGGGTCCCCGGTACGTAGCCTCCTCCTCGACTCGAGTTGTCCGTCTGGGTACACAGTCTAGAACACATACCCAGGTTTTGAACTTAGAATAACTTGACTTCATGCCGGATCCTAATTGGAGCGTTTATTTACATCATGTTGCATTTGACTTAGGGGACTCAACACAGGGATTGGGTCCGTCTAGGACAAGTAACCGTAAATGAAACGACCACCATGATGCATTTTATGTGTTGCATTTATTTGTCTCGGGCCCACATGCTGACTGACTTTTGAACATCGAAAATTTTGTGAAATTGAGAAAAAGAAAAAAAGAGAGAAATAGCAGTGTAAAGAATTAATTGTTTAATTTTAGAAAAATCGATGCCTAAATGCTGTCGAAACTGCTGAAATTTCGAAAAAAAAATGGAAATATTTTGTTTTTAATAGTTTGTTTTACTAAAAGCAAAGGAAAAATATAAAAAAGAGTCTTTATTTTTGGAAGTTGTTCGCAGAAAAAGAAAATGAAAAAAAAAGTCTTTATTTTAGTTTGGAAAAAATATGTTGTTTATTTGTTTGTTGAAAATAAAAAAGGAAAAAAGAGTCGTTATTTTGTCTTGTTTTAAAAAAAAATAAAAAAGGAAAATAGTTTGTCTTGCCATGAAAAATAAAAATGAAAAAAAGTATTGCTTTTGAAAGTAGGTTTGTTATTTGCTTTTGAAATGACAAAAATAAAAATGAAAAAGAGTTTTGTTTTAAAATAGTTCGTTAATTTGACCGAACTACGCCGGTTTGATTCTCGTCTTTCGGGGCGTGATACGTAGGCAACCCTTAAACGGGTCCAACCACACCTTTTGCAAAAATAGCCAAAAAAAATGTCAAAATTTTTTATTTTGTTTTAATAAGTCGGGTGATGCCGTTCTTGTTTAAAATAAGCCGAATGTCCCTCAAAAGGACACCGAAAGGCCGTTTTTGCAAGAATAGCCACTTTGAGTCATTTTAAATAATTTGCGGGCACAGCCTTGAAATATTCCCTCGCAGAACTGGCGAAAGGCCGTATCCACAAAATCAAGTTAGAGTTATATATCATCTTTACAAAAAAAAATATACACTTTGTCAAATAAGCCATTACATGGCCGGTTTTTGCTGAAATAGCCACATTTGGCATTAAAACTTCCTCAATCTTGTGTTGGCCTGTGGCGATGCTGAATGATGCCCCATGGCCCCAAGATGAGAGATTTTGATTTAGTTTTAATCATCGAATTTGTAGTTTCTTAAACAAAATTTTGCAAAAATAGCCACTTTGCCAAAATAAGCCATTACATGGCCAATCTTGTAAAAA
>MU768150.1:150443-180390 GCA_026770625.1 Nicotiana glauca
ATATGCCATCAAATGAAGAGAGCAGGCAGCTAGAGCTAAGCCACCCATGGATGACCACGAGTTAGTCACTGTTTTCCTTTAGGACCAAGAGCTGGATTACTTTAAAAACATGATGTTCGCAGTAGGTAAAACCTTTGAAGAAATAATCAAAATGGGAGAAATGGTAGAAAATGGTCTTAAGACAGGCAGAATTATAAGTCAAGCAGCTCTCAAGGATGCAGCTCAGGCTGTCCAAATTGAATTTGGTGACGCGAATGGGAGGGATGAAGAAATCATGATGATATCAGGGTCGAGAATAGGTCCTAGGAGAACATCTCGAAGGTATGAGCAGTCCCATCAGGTTTTCCATGGCCCCCTTAAGCATTACTACCTGCCTCAGAACCCTCCATACTCTGTTGATCCAGTCCAGTATGTTGCCCAACCCTTAAATCACCCAAGAAAGCGAGCACGAACATCACAAAATCTCCACCAGCCTCCGCAAAATTATCAAGTACCTTATAACCCATACCCAGGGGTATGGAAGGGCACAAAAGTTGAAAGATAATTTTACACCAATAGGAGAGTCCTATGCAAGCTTGTTTGAGAAGTTAAAACAACATGACATGATTGCACCCATTCCTCCAAATCGGGTGGATCGACGTGCGAGAAGCTTTGACTCATCTAAAAGGTGTGAATACCACTCCAATGCTCTGGGACAAAATGTGGAAAATTGTCGGGATTTGAAAAGAGAAATAGAAAGGATGATCCAGCAAAATTTAATTCAAGACAATGGCATTCAGAATATCATGCTGCATCCATTACATGAGGAGGCACACCTGGTAGGAATGATGCCCGGTGACGTAGAGGATGAGAATCTTCTTGGGAAATTGTCAACCGAAGTTGAAAATATGGAAACAGATAGTGGTCTTGGCAACATTAATGCAGAACTCAGTGGCTAAGATTCCATGCTTGGTAATTGAGAAGGCGCTCCATCTCTTGGAGTTTTGGTGGTTTATTTTGGTGTCATTTCTGTTGCCCGGGTTATTTCAGGGTTGTAATCCGGACATTGTCTTGGAAGTCAAACCCTTCTATCTTTCCACTTTGCTTTGTATAGTAATAAATTTGTTTAGTGCCGTCTAGGTTTGTAATTCTAGTCTAGTCTGTTCGTTTTGTTGTTCGTCTTGTTGTTTCAACCCATCAGTTTAATACAACTCTCTGTTTCCCGTCATTTCTAGTCATTCCATTTCTAATCACTTTACAATTCTTCTCATACTGATTTTAGCAACATGACATGCGCATAATTCTCGGCCTGATTTTAAAAGTCAATTTAGCAATGAAACAATGTTGAAGATGTAAGGATACTCGGAAGAAACAAAAATATATTGGAATACTGTGAAGCCTGAATCAAGTGAATACTGAGGGAAAGCAGAACATAAAGAAATACTGTGGAAGTGCATCGTGCCTCATCGGTTTAAAGCCAAAGGCAAGAACACACCGAGTTTAAAGGGATCATTCGTGGTACCGAGATTGTTATCCAATAATGATAGGAATTGGCAAATATAGAAGGCAAATATGTGAATCAATAAAAGGTGTTTAACTGGGTAGTTTGTACTTAGTATGTTTTGAAGATTGGATTCATCATTTTGTTCTGCTATCTAAACACTTTATCCATTGTTATCCCTTCGAGCCTTATCAGATTTTCTTTCGTATCCCTCTTTCGGAATCAATAACAAAACTCGAGAATGAAATGAGGAAGTAAGTGGAGAAATAAGGGAAAAACAGTGCAAAAAAAAAAGAGAAAAAGAAAAGAAAAAGAAAAAGAAAAGAAAGAAAGAAAGAAAAGAAAAAAGAAAAAAAAAAGAAAAGAAGAGAAAAGAAAAGAAAAAGAAGAAAAGAAAGAAAAAAAAGAAAAAAAAAAGAAAAAAGAAAAGAAAAGGAATGGGAGGAAAGAAACATCGCAACAACAAATGTAGTGGCCTGAACTACGTTTGACTTGATCCCGAAAGGGTACGTAGGCAGCCTCTCTGAGGTTCAGTCACAACAAAAGAAAAATCCAAAAAATCCCCAAGAATGAAACTGAGGCAGAAGTTATGGTTATTGCAAGAAATATGATTCCAAAAGCTGTAGTTTTGAACCCACGTTGAATTATTTTGAGCCTTTATACCCTCCTTTCTAAATCCCATCCAAAAGCCCGCATTACGGTCTAAGGAAAGACCTTCCGACCAGTCTTCGAGAGATGCTAAGTAAAGCGAGCAAAGGTGAATAACATCAGGGGAAACACTCCAGTTTAAACAAAAGAAAATGAAGAATTAGAGAGTCATGATGATGAGAACCACCACGGGTACCCCAAGATGAGAGAAATCAAAATGCGAGAGTCTTATTGGTGAAAACCTTCACGGGCACCGTAAGGCGATAGTGAGTTGAAAAAAAATCAAAAATCATCAAAATGAGAGAGGTTTGATGGTGAAAATCCTACGGGCACCACGAGTCGACTAAGGATGATGGATCATATCAGGCAAGGGAAATATTGAAGACCAATTTCACGGCAAAAGGTGCAACAAGGGCTGAACATCAGATTTGCTATACAGAATGAGCTGCAAGTGCATGTCAAGGTCGCTAGAGTCGGTATCTACATCTGATGGTTTTCTACTCTGTAGGTTTCTTGTTAGGAATCGTCTCTTTCCATTTTCCTCCATTCTATTCTTCCCACCTTGTTTTTACCTCTTCTTGAGTCTGTCTGGTCATAATAAGTGAGAAATGACTTCAAAATTTGCTACCAAGCTTTCCAATTGCACAAACCTAGCACATCAAATTGTCATAAGTCAGGAAATAACATCAGACATGATTGGGTTGCCAGCAGTCAATATGCTTTGGGCATCTTTGGGAAATACAAAGGCTCGATATACGAACAACACAACAAATGAAAGGCGAGGGTAAACGGATCAAAAGAATTCCCTGTGATAGGATTGACAATGGATGGTACACGATGACAAATCTTCCAAAAAGAAATCAAAGTTATCATGGCTAGCGATGGAACAATAGACCTCAAGGGCAACGCCGGTGGTTTAGATTAGAAAAGAGTAACATGCGCACTGAAGTTGGTAACAATTAAAATGTTTTGGGGTTCATGTGAGACACAAAGGTTGGTAAGTGTCAATTTAGGAGCAATACAACAAATAGAAGTATGGGGTTCGAACGAAGAAGAGGTATATTCTAACAAATAAAGTGATTGGTCAATAAAACAAGCAAGATCTTCGGGAAAGGGGGAAGTCAGTTATCATGGCAAATGAAGGAATAACAGATCTCGAAGCCAGGGCCAGTGAGTGTGTGCACTGAGTTGGTAACAATCAATATGCTTGGGAGTCCATATGAAACACAATGGTTTGGTAAATGTCGGTATGAGCGGTGCAATAAATAGAGAGTATTGGGTCTGAACGAGAAGAGGTATTCTCTAGGTTAAGGAACGAGCAAGGTCGTCAAATGGTGAGTGAAGGAACAACCAACTCAAGGCCGAAGCCAGTGGTTAAGTCAAGAAAGAACATCATATACACGAAGCGGGAATGATAGACATGCTTTGGGATTCATATGAGACATGAGGATTGAAGGAGACGACAATTCATGCAATGCAACAAATGGAGGATGTTGGGTCACTTTCAAAGTTCAAGGCCACAAACCAACCACCAAATTTTAAACTGACAAGATTTTTCTTTGATTGAAACAGGGGCAGAAGTTGCATTTGCTTCGGAGAAACCCTCCGTAAAGAAATGCAGGACCCAGCCAAGTTTGACGGTAAGTTCTCAGGACCCTCCTGGAAAATGGGAATTAGTTTAAATTTCAAAACAATCATGAGTAGCATAATTTAGCATAAATGTACCCCACAGGAATATAAGTTGGTTTTAAAGTTTGCATGTTTGTTTTCAGGACCCTCCTGGATAATGGGATGTAGTTTCAAGGTCTGGTTAGATAACAAGATATAGTCAAAGTTGTACCTTCAGTAGATATACCTTAGGTTAAAACTGTTTTTAATTAGAAGTTGTCAGGACCCTCCTGGATAATGGGAAGTAGTTAAGACCTCTTATATAACAAATGTAGCGGGAGTAATACCTTTAGAAGAAATAACTTAGGTTCGTAACTGATGGGAGTTATCAGGGCCCTCCTGGATAATGGGATTTAGCTTTCAAATTCTTCGTGATATCTGGTAACACGATTCAATTAACAGTAACAACTGTACCCAGCCACCAAACTGGGGTAGAAAATTTTCTTTGCTTGTTTATTTTGTTACAGTCAGGAGCCCACCTGGAGAACAAGGGAATACATTTCAAGTTTCAACAGTCAGGAGCCCACCTGGAGAACAAGGGAATACTTTTCAAGCATCAGCAATCAGGAGCCCACCAGGAGAACAAGGGAATACATTTCAAGTTTCAGCAGTCAGGCGCCCACCTGGAGAACAAGGGAAGTACAATTCAAATTTTAGCTTTCAATTTTTTATATTGGATAACATGTTGTACCCGGTTACCAAACTGGGGCAGAAAATTTTCTTTGTTTGTTTTTTTTGTTGCAGTCAGAAGTCCACCTGGAGAACAAGGGAATACTTTTCAAGCATCAGCAGTCAGGAGCCCACCTGGAGAACAAGGGAATACTTTTCAAGCGTCAGCAGTCAGGAGCCCGCCTGGAGAATAGAGGCATATATTCCAAATTTCAGCGGTCAAGCATCACCTGGAGAAAGGGAAAACACTTCAGAGTGCAATTCAAGTCAGCAACAAAAGAGGCTTGCAGAAAGAATGCGAGCAACAGTCCGAGATGATCAGCGGAAGTTAGTTACAATCCAAAATAACAAAAGAAGAGGAGAAACAAAAGAAGGAAAAAGTGAATCCAAATGCAGAAGTAGAGAAAGATGTGAATTGCTTAAGACATGATTGGAGTCACAAGCGTGGTGTGGTGTCCGGGTCTGGTCCGAAAAGCTGAAGAAGAATGAATTCGCACCTGCAACTAGCAAGCGTCAAGGTTCAGATCCAAAGTCTGCATGAAGAACCATTCAAGTCTCAAGATTAAGCTTCAGAAGACTTATAGATAGGAATCTTGTAACTCGTAGTTGACAGGCTTAGCTAGTCTTTTTTCATTTATTTTGATTTTGATGTAATAACGGGACCACGGACCAGAACCTCGATGGCACCTCGCTCGGCTCTCAACCTCGGTACTCCATCACCTCATTCACTTCTGAACTACATGTGGCCTGATTCCTTTATAGCCAAGGATATGTAGGCAACTCAGATACCAGGGCTCGGTCACATTCTCCTTCCTCTATTGGTCTCCTTAAATAAGGGTTGGGTCAAAAACCTGTCTAGTCATTCTTTGTCTGAAAACTCTTCGCGTTTCTAGTCAAAGAGGGACAGCTGTTGACATGTGATTTTTTACCCTCCCCGAAATTTTACCCATTTTTAGCATGTAAATATTTAATTTAGGCCTAATATAACTATTTCAACTATTTTTGACTTCTTTACTTTATTTTCATCATAAAATTTAAAAAAATACAAAAATAGAATTAATATTTCATGCTTGCTTAGTATAGTTCTAAAGTTATAGGTTTTAGTAGATATATTGAGTAATATTTAGATTTGGTTGATATAATTATGTTATTTTCTCTTCTTAATATTTTTATCTTTCTTAGATAACTAGTATTTTGTGAAGCTAATTCTTATCCACCCTTAAAAAAAAAAAAAAAAAAAAAAGGAAAACGGAAAGAGTAACAGCAAAAGCAAAATAAGAAAAGCCAAAGTGGTTATTTCCCTTTTTAAATATCCACGTACCACTCTCTTCATGAAACTCTTTAGTATATTTTTTATTTATTTATTTACTTCTCATCCCTTTATTCCTATTTTCACACCTTATAACCTTTTAGTTTTTGTCCAATCCCGTAACAAACTCTGACCATATTTACACATATACAAAATTACAATGGAGAGGACACGGTTTTTGGGCTTCTTCTCCAGGAATCATTCACGCCTTTAACCGCTTCCTCTCCAGAAACTTCTGCCGGAATCGCTCAAGCTAAGAGCACACCCATATCCCATTCCATTTTTCGTGAAAACCAGAGATTCTCGATCCTCTCCTGGCCATCAACACCCTCTCCCTTTCAGTTGAGAGCAATGGCTAGCCCATTTTGCGTTTCCCTTGAGGCTCGCTGGTGAGATATCTTGCCGGAATTCGGCAACCACCAGTTAAGGCTCACGCACCCAGAATCACCACACATACACATACGCACATACACAGTCACATACAAAAACAAACACGGGACAAAAATTAAAAGAGGTCGAGCTCGAGTTCGCCGACGAGTTTCAGTCCGCTAGGTCTTGGTCGGGTTTCTGTTGCGATTTATTAAATCCGATTTCAGTAGCTGTAGTTCTCTTTTGCTGTTGGCATCTGTTATGTGTACTGCTCGGAGGAAATTTTTAATCGGAAAGCTTGATTAAAGACAAAAGCATCTCAAGCCCTCCATGAAAATGTTGTCCGTCACCACTAAAAGCTCGCCGGAAAACAGTAACGGCTAAGCTTCAACATACCTAAATCAGCCGCGTTCGAGTTTGCCGTTGAGATTGCCTTTTGAGCTTTCCGGTTGTGGTTCTGTGTCGCCTCGGATTTTGCTGTTGTTTTTCAGTCGAATTTTCGGAAATGGAGTTGTGTACCTCTTAATTTTTCTTCACTGCTAAAAAGATTTTGGGCTTATCAGGTTCACTCTTACTTTAGTTTTCTTCATTTTATTTGATTAATGTAAATCTACCTTCTGATTTGTTTGCTCGATTTCATTTGTTGAGTATTCTGTCAGGGCAAAATAGATGGCATGATTCTTTGTTGTGCTTGAATCCTGAAGTTTTGGTTTGGTGAAGAATTGATAAAGTTTTTTATAAATTGTGGCTTGGGAAAGAACTGATTAAGTGTTTTATAAGACCATCATGTATCCAGTTATAAAGTGTTGAGTATCCTATTTGTCAAGAGAAAACTTGATGCGTATGTTTATGATATATGGCTATGGTGACGTGTTTTTGTTTCCTCTTTGGAGTGTCTGAAGTTGTCCATATTAGGACATTATAGTGAACTTTAAACAATCAAATTGCTCGTTTAATTGATACCGTGAATAAAGCACAATTTATAAATTGTTAAAGAGTATTGTGAGAACAAATAGTTACCATGGAACTCTGACTGAGTGTTTTTCTGATTTTGTTGATGCTTTGGTTTTGTACTGGTGGTCCATGCCTTGGTTGGTTGGCGAGCTGTTGTTGTAATTTGAGTTGGTTAATTGTTGATTAAAACTCGCGTTTACTCGAATTGGTTATAGCTGGACATGATGTTGTCACAATATAGATATTGGCCCTCTGTCTGTAGTTCTCTTTTAAATTAGAATCAGAGGTGTGTCGTGCCAAACAAAAAATGACAATTGCATGGCCCTCATTTGATTAATCTTATTTTGTCCTTAGAATTCGAGGTATGTCATTTAGTAAATTTCATGGCCCTCACAAATTGCAAATGCGAAATTGCTTTAGGCATACTAGTTAATAATATTACCTTCTTAAATTCGGTGCACATTTATGTGACCCAAATCCAAATCCCAACGAAGTTAAAATATGTCAAAAATTGCGGGTGTATTTATGTGACGTGGTTCGAGACGTGTTTTAATGACGTTGCAATCTTCTTTTAAAAAAAATGAATAAAAGCAGTTTAAAAAGTTAAAATTTGAACATAGGTTCATAATTGTATAAAGTCAGATAGCTAAGCCAGATATGACAGTTGAGCGACCGTGCTAGAACCACGAAACCCGGGAATGCCTAACACCTTCTCCCGAGTTAACAGAATTCCTTACTCGGATTTCTGGTTCGCGGACTGTTAATAGAGTCAAACCCTTTCCTCGATTTGGGATTCAAACCAGTGACTTGGGACACCATAAATCTCCCAAGTGGCGACTCTGAATTTTTTAATAAATGAATCCCGTTTCGATTGTCCTTTAATTGGAAAACTCCCTTTATTATGCCCTTCACAGGGTGTAGTTGTGAAAAAGGAGGTGTGACAAGCGGGACTGACACCACGAATAGGAAATCCTAACAAAAGAAAAGAGTCATGGTAAGAAACTCTTAAGTTAGCAAAAGATAAAAAGAAGAAGACTAAGCGGGAAAAAATACCGTGTATTTTAAATTTCCACTCAAATCTATGAGAGATACTTCCAAGATCTTCTCTCCATAGGGGCAACATATAGAAACTTTCCTACCCAAGCACGAAAGTTAAGGATCTCCTAAAAAACTTCCATGGTTGCTGAAAAAGTGCGCACGAGTATACATGGGAATCATTTTTTAGAAAGGAAAAAGATAAGATGTAAATACTTACGTGCAAAATTCCACTTTTCTGGAAAAGGCATGTTTTCTTCACCCACCAAAGCACTAGTGGGAACAGTAATAAAACGGGCATACCAGCCTCGATCTCTGTCATCTTCAAGGCTAACTAATACTCTCTTATTTCTTGCCACAAAATAAAAAACTCCTTCACGAAATAGTTTAGGAGAGTAAAGATGAAGAAGATAACGGAAAGTAACAGGAATAGAAGCCAAGTTTGACAAATAACGGAGGCATGCAACGACTCTCCAAATAATAGGACCAATCTGTCCTAAGCACGCATTGAAATAACTACAGAATTTGATGATAACTGGATCAATAGGAGGTTTAAAGCCTAGGGTAAAAGGATACGTATAAATAAAGGAATAACCAGTTTGATATAAATTTATTCTTTGGTTGGAACTAGGAACTAAAATTGGGAAGTCAGGTTTCCAATACCATTCCCAAGGACGAGAGCAAGGAGACCAGTTGTAATCAGAGTTGGGTAACGATCAACACGATCAAGAGAAGTAGCCATGGAAGAAACTTTACTCTTCATGGACTCACTATCAGTCAAGAAGGATAGTTCTTGAGGAACAATTTTATCAACAGTGGGTTCACATAAAGTTTCAGTTGAATCTTTAACTCTAGAAGAAGATCTTGAGATTACAGAAGCCCTAGGTCTAGAAGAAGACGGTTTAACAGTACTGCTTTGAGAAAGGGAATCACAGTTAGAAATAGAACCGAGGCTACGCAGTCTACCACCTCTTCTACTTCTAATAGGTGCATTGGAGGAAGCAAATTCATCGACAATAATAACTTTGTGAGGATCAGAAGAAGACATGATTATCTAAAGAAGAATAAGGGAAAAATGCAGAAAGGAGTAAAACAAGAAGACGAAGGAGTAAAGACCTCAGAAAATCAAAGAAAGGGAAGGTATTTATGAGAAGACACGACTATTGAAGTCATTATGAAGCATCATAATGGAATCGTCACTACGTGACTGACGGGGCTGCAGAAAAGCCCTAAAAAGTGCTGAATAACTGAAGAAGAAATAAGCAAAAGCTACGTAGTATGGTCATTAAATGGAAGAGATATGCGTCGTATCAGTTCAGAAAGGAGTATAATTACATTTGAAA
Organism: Nicotiana glauca; assembly: GCA_026770625.1. Taxonomy (NCBI): domain Eukaryota; kingdom Viridiplantae; phylum Streptophyta; class Magnoliopsida; order Solanales; family Solanaceae; genus Nicotiana; species Nicotiana glauca. Next base: position 159,919 of record MU768150.1, read on the forward strand.
AATGACGGTATGGAAATTTCCGCCATAGAAAAAAAAACTTTCTACTTCCCCGAATATTCAATAGAGAATATTCAAAAAAGTGGGGACTATCTGTATTGGTGGTGAAAAAGCATTACACGTGGAATATTGGAAAGCTGACATGGCATGGAATGTGTGACAATGATTCGACAGCATGTGGCTTTCTTAATTAAGGAAAAGAAGCCACGGGAAGAAATACCCACGGGAGGATACTGGGCCTGAACAGTTGGCAAGAAATAAATGAGGACAGCATGAACATAGTAAAAAGAAGGAAAGATACATGAACCAGAGGAAAATAAGGAAGGAGAATCAGAACGGATGCGAGACATTTAAAACAACAAATACATCAGTTACAGATTTTCAAGAATATGGGCAATCAATATCATTAATACCTATAATTAACCCAAATTGTGTGGGAAAAACTGTTACTATCGTATATTCCTATATAAGGGCACAAAACATTACTTGTTAGGACATATCGAAATATTAAAATACACTCTTTACTTTTTGCTTTCTCGAAATTCTCTACTTTGACTTTGCAATAAATTATTTCTTTAATTATTCTCATTATTTTCTTTTGATATCATTGAAAAAGTGAAGCTAAACTTGGTTATCGGTAATCCATTTTTTCTAAAATTAGACTTTGATCAAAAGACATATTTTTGGTTAAATAGTATTGGAGCATGACTAAATCAGGATTCGCGCTAAAAATTTTTATACTGAGAGTAAAGTACTTTTTAATAAAGACAACTTTGTACGCAAGGCTCGAACTCGGGGGTTAAAGACGAAGGAAGAAACTAAAAATTTTAATATCAAGGATTGTCAACTTTTTGAATTCCCTTGTGTATTGTTTTGTCCTAGCTAGGTTGAATCCTTGAAGATAATTTTGTACATTCCGCAATCTAAGATATTTACTATTTTCCAAGAAAATAACGAAAGCCTATGTCGGTTCTAGATGTGCTTTTTCTTGTATTGTTTCCATCAGTAGTTGTGAGAATATCTACATACAAGTACACTTTCTTTCTTGAGTACTTTATTTGTTTAGTTTATTTTTGAAGTCCAATAATTTTTCCTAAGGACTACTCTACTAATTTTTTCAAAGTACAATAATGGTGAGTGATAAACTGTGCTAATGCCTAATGCATATGGTTTACCCTAGAATGGATAACAATTAAATTTGTACATGCTTTAAAAGATATGTGGTTTAATTTAAAGAACAGTAAATAGCTGAATTGAAATGAGATAAAACGATCAAACCAAAGTGACGTAATAATTATGCTTTGTGTTTAGCCTAAGTGCCGATGGTTGGTTTCGATTGAGCCCTCGAGATAGAGCTCGGATACGAATAAATGAGCAAACAATTGAAGAACACTTAAAACAATTATTGAGAGCCAAAGTAAATTTATTATCTTGATATGCGTGCCAAAAATAGTGTCAAAAAATAATGAGCTCCTCCTCTTTGTATAGTAGAGTAGTTTTAACCCAAATACAATTCTAAATAAGGTAAAAATCTTTTCCTTCCTTCTCTCCCACGAAAATATGACTTGCATCCAATAACCTCGATTTTTCATCTCACGCGAGCTTGATTCTTTCCGGGTTCGGCTATGCTCGAACCCCATTGTATCGTTCGTCCGCTCCTACTTCTGATCTATGGGCATCTTCAGTCTCACTCGAGCCAGTGCCAAGTAATGTCGTTCCTCGCTTCACAACAAAAAATCGGTGATAACCCTATCCTCAATTTTACCCGTATATAAATAGTCCCCTCATTTCTCGGAGCGTAGATTATAGGAGCTACGAGAAGTGATTAATTGACTTCGGTTCCTTCTCTCGTAAATCATGCGCAAGCTAACAAACCGAAAAGTCCCATCAGTCACATCTCTCTAACTTTAGACACGCATCAGTCATCGGTTGAACACCTCTTGTAGTTACCGAAATCGAAACGTCTCGCAATCATTACTCTTTTCCTATAAAAGCTCCGGTTTTCCATTTTCACTTTGTTTACTTTCTGACTTCAAATTTGCTTAAGCTACCCTCGAGTTTTTCATATCTTCATTCGTCCATCGATCCTTTAAATCTCTATAACTTGTTCCTCATATCATCATAGTTCATCTTCAAACCTTCATAACTTACCTTCAAATCTTCGAATCTTCATATCAAGTCTTCAAACCTTCATATTCTCGGATAGAAATAGCAAAGACCTTAAAATCGGTACCTCAAAATACTGCACCGATGACTTCTTTCTCGGCTACCAGAACTAAGGCAGTGCATTTGATAATAGCCTCAGGACCTCCCTGTACAGATTTTATCCCCGGTGGCTGCTCCATAGGTAACAACTTCAAAGGCGAGAAAGCCTCCGTACAAAGAGATTGGGGTGAGAAGGTGTGGAGGTATGTTTGTTTCATTTCTGAGGAAACGCTCAAGGCTGTCCGAGAGGATTGTAAATGGGAGGGCAAGGAAGTAGGCGTTCCCAGTCCTGACGAGGGCATCATGACATATATGGAAGGATACTTAAGTGTTTACATGTATCCTTTCACGTTTGGTCCTGTTGATACGGTGGTCCTCGTGTTCTGCAAGAGATATGAAATTTGCCTGAAGCAAGTTCACCCGTCTTTCTGGAGGATCGTGACTCTTCTCCTCTATTTTGTGAACAATATGGAAGAGCCTCGGTTCACGATCAATCACTTACTCCGAGTATACAACCCTCGAATCTTTTGAAGGGGGTTAATCAAATTTGTCATCGGAAAAATAAGGCTCCCTTCTCATGTATAGACGAAGACAGGGACCGAGGTTAGCAGGGTAGGTTCATTCAGATAAAGACCGAGGACCTCATTCCACCCAAATTCATGTCGTTGCCTGAGAAGTGGAACCTGAATCGTAAATTTACTTCCTCTTAAGTCATCAAAGTCCTTTCTTATACCTACTTTTCATACTCATGAGATGTCTTATTTGATATGCAGCTGTTCCGCGAGTCCCCAATGCGGTCTCGCATTGTAGGGAGTGGATTGAGGGTATATGCAATCAACTCACCTATTTCGAGCGTGAGTGGTGTAAGCTCTCCAAAGGCAAGTGGGATGCTCGTTCCTATAGTGAGTGCTTTTTTCTGCTTGATTTATTCCTTGTCGTTCTTTACTCCATCAATGACATAACCCATTTATCGTTTTATAGACTTGCCAAAGATCACCAAGCTTTGAGAAATTGCTGATACCGTGGTTTCGACCCCGTCTTACAAACTCACCGCCTCTCTATAGACCATTGCCAAATTTGCTGTAGAGAAGGGGGAAAACAAAGAAGAAAAATAGATCCCCCAATTTCTCGAATGCTCCTGCCGAGGTCAAGAAAAGAAAATGAATCGTGCTCAGGGCCAGAAAGAGCACCAAGAAGACTTCGGATGCCTGGGTCCCGAATCTTGAAGCTCTTCGTTAGCTCAAGGATTTCCCAAAGATGATGAGGACTTGTAATTTGTCACCCACGAGATGATTGATGCTGAACAAGAATTGGTGGCCCCTAAGGGGGATGCTCGTCAGGCTGAATCTTCCTTAGCTTAGAGGCCCAAATAAGAACATTTGGTTGTTGGTTTGCAAGAGGCTCCTCCGGTATCAAGAAGGGCCGTTTTAGAAGGCGATATCGTTATCCATATTAAAGAGTCATCGCCTTGTATAGAGTACATTTTAAATGAAGCTCGGGCCGCCGAAGAGAAGCCAACCAAAATTTTCCGAGCAGTGGATGAAACCATCAACTCATTTTCCAAGGGTGTGAACGTTGGTATATTGTTCTGGCTTTGGCCACTTGGAGATCCCAAAAAGGGTCGCACAACTTGAATTGGTTGGTCTGAGTTCGAGCTTCAAGCTTGAGAAACAGTTTTCGGCCCTGAGTGTGGACCCCAAATAAAAAAACGATCATGTTCTCTGTGTCGGCGGATACTAGCATGTTATCGGGCTAGTTGGAGTGGCCATCTATCTCCGTTCCTTGGTAACTAAAGAAGACAAAGTGAAGATGAATGACCTAGATGGGCCAAGCCTTCTCAATGAGGCCCAGTAAGTGCTGAATTAGGTATAACCTCCTTCCTTTTATTTTAATGGGCTCCCATTGTCTTAATTATTTTTGACGATTTTCTTTCTCAATATCTCAGGCCTTGGTTCTTCATAATGAAAGATTTAACTGATCCAGGATGAAGGTGATCCACTTCAAATTTGAACTCAAAGAATAAGTTCGGCAAATAGAGATGTACAAAGCTCTCTATGAGCAAAATGATGAAGTCCTTAAGGACACGGGCGACCTCTCTGCCGTTCAGGCTGAATTGGAGAAAGCCCAGAAGGAGGTCTCGAAACAAAATAAGATCATGCCCTTCTAGTCGAGAAGGTAAAAGTGCTCAAGATCAATAATGAGAGGCTAAATGCTAGTGCTAAGGCCTCAACCTCACAGGTCCAGGAAAACATAACTTTGATCGGCTAGCTCAGATTCGAGATGAATGAGGTCAAGGATTCGGCCGACGAGATGAGAGCAAAAATGGATCGCCTAGAGTCGGAGCAGGATTCCACCAAAAAGGACTTGGCGTTGACCAAAATGCAGCTCATAGTGGTAAAAAACAAGGCCGAAAAATGGTCTCGGCTGAACGAGGAGCTCCGACACAACTCACCTCGACTGTGCAAAGCGTCACTCTCTTCGCCAAGAGTACACTACTCGAAAATCCAAGTTGGAAGTGGCTTCGAACGAGATCTCGAATGTTTGGGATATACTAGCCCAGTATAAGACTGATGTCAAGATAGACAAAGCCCGGATTACAATGATTGTCGAGTATGTGAGGTAGCTATCTCGAAGGGAGACTCTCGAGGAGAGCTAAGACGGGGAGGTCAACCTAACAGCTAAGAGGTTCGAAGCCGAGGCCAAAAAAAGTTTTAGCCTGAAGGATCGAATAGCGAGGTGGGCTCTGATTCAGATTAGGCTGGGAATGCCTTAGTTAGTTTGTGTTATTTTTTTGTTTTTCTGTACTTGCTTATTTTTTACTTTGGGGTCGTTTTCTCGTGCCTAAATACCTTTTGGTGAATATATAAAATTACCCTTCGGTTATATATTGTGTCTTTTAACTTTTTCATATTTGCTTTTGCTTAGGACTTAAAATATATAACTTATGTCTCGGATTAAGTGTAAATAATACATAATTGATGCCTTAGCATAAGTTTTGTTATCGCTTAAATTGTTTGACTTCCAAAGCCCGAATAAAGTCCGGGTCAAATAATGACTCTGAGTTGCTTTGACTTCGTGGGATCAAACAAAAATGAACTCGAATGATTTATCTGGACACAGTTAATCTTTGTCGAAGGTGTCCCTTTCCTAGGCCGTAATTCAAAACCGATTGATTAGATCATATCAGACATAATCTTTACATAAATAAAATGTGTAAGGACCTTTCTTCTTACATTTATAAATTCAGACGTCTCCGAGTCGTTTATACATCAGGGTCGAAGCTCCAATGGCTTAGGACCTTAACTTGGATGTAGCCTTTCTTATTTAGGCCCTGCCTCGTAGGCTTAGTGACCTTGGGGTTTAGTAACACATTTTATCCGGTCTTTTTATCAGACAGTAGTCCCTTGTTCGAGGCAACCCATAAGCTTAGGGTTTTCTAAATTATTGGGCACAGTCTCGTGGACTCTTACTACCTTTGGGGTTTTATGCCCCCGATTAATGATGGCACGTGCGCTTAGAAGGTTTTGAACCCAATATCTATTATAACTAACATAATGATAACATTGATCGCGTAAGCATGAACCAATGAAGTATACAAGGCGAATTTCTCACTTTATTACTTCAAATATAGTGTAAGTAACCGAAGATACAAAAACTATCCGCCATGGTGAGAATGAACTATTTGGGCACGATTCATTTGATCGTTTGACCCTTATAATAAATCCTATTATTCAAGCCTTGGCTTATGATGTCTAACAAATTGTCTTCAAAATTTCCAAACTCAGATCTTCGGATCTTGATTCAGGGTGTGATAGTCCCCTAGTACTCGAGGCCGGATTTTGAGGTCGACTTAGGAAAAAAATGGTAAAAGGGAAAAAGAGTGCAACACGTGCCTTCAGACCTAATTCTTGGACTTGACATTGATTGAGTACCTGCAGGGGTTAGTTAGAAGGATAATAGACCTCATTCCAGTTTTTTTGCAGTTGAATGCCACTTTCAGACTCAAACTTGTACGAGCCTTTTCTGGTTTATACCGATGACTCTGTATGGTGCTTCCTATTCGGGCCTAGTTTACCTTCATTCAGGTTTTTAGTATGTAGTGTAAATTTTCTCAATTCTAAGTCCCCGAGTTGAAAGTATCGAAGGTTTTCCCTTCGGTTGTAATATCTTCCCATTCGCTGCTTTTGAGCTACTAACTGGACCGAGGCATCTTCTCGTTGCTCGTTTGCTAAATTTAGAATTTGGCCATGGCCTCATCATTTGATGTTTCTGTAGCAAATTGGAACCTCAAGCTCGATTCCCCTAATTCTACCAGAATCAAACCCTCCACCCCGTAGACTAGATAAAGTGGTGTTTCACTGGAACTTGACCTTGATGTTGTTCGATACGCCCACAGGACCTTGGACAGATCCTTCTATCTTTATTTTAAATCGGTCGATATTTTCATCAGGTTATGTAGTATGGTGTTGTTTGTCGAATTTGCTTGACCATTTGCACTCGGGTGATAAGGGGTCGATAAAATCTGTTTGATTTTGTGATCTTTGAAGAACTTATTTACCTTGTTGCTGATGAATTGTCTCCCATTGTCACACGTAATTTCGGTTGGTAACCCAAACCAGCAGATTATGCGATCCCAAATAAAGTTGATAAGCTCCTTTTCTCTAACTTTCTCAAATGCATGTGCTTCTACCCACTTAGACATGTAATCAGTCATAAGCAAAAAGTACTTAGCCTTACCGGGTGCCAATGGTAAAAGGCCTACAATATCCATTTCCCACTTCATGAACGGCTAAAAGGAGAGGACCAGGTGAAGCAGCTTACTCGGCCGGTAGATCATCGGGGCATGCCTCTAACATTGGTCGCATTTTGTAATGAAGTCCTTTGCATTATTCTCCATTTATTTCTAATAATACACGACCCTAATCAATTTTCGGACCAATGATTCTACTCCAAAATGGTTTCCACAAGTTCCCTCGTGGACTTCCCTCATAACATAATCGGTATCCCTAGGCCCCAAGCATCTTGCTAGTGGTCCAAAAAATGATCTTTAGTACAGTTGGCATTAAACCAAGCAAAACCTGGTAGCTTTAGTTTGAAGGGACCTCGAAGGTGGTCCGCGTATTTGTTTTGCATATCCCAAGTCAAACATGTTGAGTTTACCTCAGCACGATCGACCTCTATTACCGAGCTCATCAAATGCACCATCATTTTGGAATTGAATTCTATGGAGTCCACTGGCAATCCTAAATTAGCCAATGCATCAGCCTCACTGTTCTGATCTCGAGGCACACATTATGCCATTCCATTATTTGAACCAATGTAACACTACTTGCAATTTATCTAATACCTCTGCATCCGTTCTTCTTTGACTTCGAAAGTTCTGTTGGCCTGATTAACAAAGAGGAGGGAATCGCACTTGGCTTCGATAACCTTAGCCCCCAATCTTTTATCCAATTCTAGACTTGCAACCATAGCCTCATATTCAGATTCATTGTAAATCAATTTCACAGTTCTATTCGATTGACTTCTTATGTAACAGGTGGGGGTTTTAGTACGATACCCAACCCGGACCCTTTCAGTTAGAGGCACCATCTGTAAATAGGATCTAGACCCCCGATCTAGTCCCTGAGGTGAGTAATAATTCTTTATCGACCTCGGGGATCATGGCTATTGTGAAATCAGCCACGAAATCTGCCAATATCTAAAAATTTATAGTTGTTCGGTGTTTGTATTCAATATCGTGCCCACTAATATCTACAACCCACTTTGCTAGCTGGCACGAGAGTTCAAATTTATGCATAACATTCCTTAACAGATACGACTTCACGAGACATATAGGATGCACTAAAAGTATGGTTTTATTTTCTTATATGTACTTAGCAAAGCAAGCGTCAATTTTTCTAGTTATGGATACCTTGTCTCGGCATCATCCGGAGTTCTACTAACATAATATATAGGAAATTATGTACATTCTTCATCTCGAACCAGGACGCCACTTACTGCTATCTCGGGCACCACCGGGTAAAGTTATAATTGCTCGTTTGCCTTTGGGATGTGTAGCAAAGGAGGGCTTGATAAGTACCATTTGAGCTCCTCCAAAGCTTTTTGGCACTCCGAGGTCCAGTCAAAGTTGCTTTTTTCTTTAGTAACGAGAAAAATTGGCAGCTCTTATCCGACGACCTAGAGATGAATCGACCCAATGCGGCTATTCGCCCAATCAGTCTTTGTACTGCCTTGACGTCGTTAACCATGATCATATATTCTATGGCCTTTATCATATCTAGGTTGATTCCTATTCGTCGGTTGGATACCATGAGATCAAGAAACTTTCCTGAGCCGATCCCGAAGGCACACTTCTTCGGTTTCAAATTCATATTTTATTCCCTTAGTATGTTGAAGGTTTCCTACAAATGCTTTAAATAGTCCTTTGGTCGCAAAGACCTAACTAACATATCAGCAATATAAACCTCCATTAATTTTGCTATTTGTTCCTCAGATATTCGGTTAACTAGGCCTTGATATATGGCACTGGCCTTTTTTAACCCAAAGGGCATCACATTATAACAATAAGTACTGAACCTAGTTATAAAAGAAGTTTTCTCTTGGTCCTCCGAGTCCATCCATATTTGGCTGTATGCAGAATAGGCATCGAGAAAGTTTATAGTCTCGTGCCCTACCATTGCATTGATCATTCAGTCGATGTTAGGAAAAGGAAATAAGTCCTTTGGTCATGCCTTATTCAAATCCTTATAGTCCACACAAATTCTAAGATTATTTCCCCTTTTAGGTACAATGAATACGTTAGCTAACCAATCCAGGTATTTGACTTCCCGAAAGGAACCTATTTTTAAAATTTTAGATACCTCGTCCTTGATGAACATGTGTTTGACCTCGGACTGTGGCCTCATCTTCTGTTTAACTGGTTGGAAGCTCAGATCCAAACTCAATTTGTGAGTTGTTAGCTCCGATGGGATTCCTGTCATATCTAAGTGAAACCATGCAAAACAATCTACATTAGCTTTAAGAAAATCGATGAGTTTTTTCCAGAGCCTGGGATTTAGACTCGTACCCGAGTATACCTTTCTATCCAGCAGATGCTCAAATAGTATGACTTGTTTCAGTTCCTTAATCGTTAACTTGGTCGCGTCGGCATCGTTAGGTGCCATGAAGGATCTCGGGACCCCAAAGTCATTTTCCTCATCTGTTGGTTGTTCCTCTCGTTTATCCAGCTCGATCGGGCCGAGAACTGTGGTTGCTATTTGGTGTCTTTCTCTTTGATTGTTCCACGATCCTTTGATATTGTGATCACAGGTACTGAGATTACTTCCTAGACAGTGAACATCTCCTTTGCGGCCGATTGTTCCCCGTGAATCGTTTTGATTCCATCCGGGGTTATAAACTTCAACACTTGGTGCAACAGAAATGGACAAGTTAGATAGCTTTGCAATAGTTGTTTGCATCCAGTTGTTGAGGCTCACTAGCATATGGAAGACTTGTAGCGCAGATAATAGATGAGCAAGCATAGGCATCGACCTTAAAGTAGAAGTGGATGGAACTGATGCTGAAGGCCCTAAAGATGGAGGTGGAGGCATGGCAGCTGTACTGGTGGAAGGCCCTGCTGCAGTGGAAGGCATGTGTGTTGAATTTGCAGCTACTGCTAAAGGCTCATCAGACTGGCCTACGGTAGTAGTAGGCTGCCCCTTATTCTTCGGGTTCCTCGTGTTCTTTAGAGAATAACAAGTGAAGGGTTTCTTTGCCCGAACTTTTATGTCAAACTATTCGACTCCACCCCCGCATTCGTAAGGTACCCTGTGATAGTGTTGGGACACGGGTAGGAGCTGTCATATTTCCTACCAACCAGAAACATTTTGGCCGACACCCATATTGATTGGGTACCCAACCATGATAGAAGCGACTAGCACAACCCGCGGGATTGGGAAATTGGTTTCATTTTGGCATGGATCTAGTATGCTACGCATAAATGTCTGCCATCCTTTTACCTCAAAATTGAGGGTGTCCTGCTGAATAGAAACCCCTGCTATGATCTGTGGTGGTGTTAGTCCCAGAGATACCAAAATCTCAGCTAGCCATAGGCGAGCTACATCACCCACTACGAACTTCTTCAGATATTGCACCGACTCTACATCCTCAACCTTAAATATGCATTTAGGGTGCTCTGATCAAACCTCACTTTCAAATTCCTCACTTTCGTCATAGTGGTCCCTTTCTTTATATGCGCCACATTGGCGTAAAATTCCCAGACCAGGTGCTCTTTGGCATCCACCACACTTTGAGTGAACCATGTCCACCCTTTCCGCTCCTAGAATTGTCTTGAAAATGTCGGGTTGTATTCATCCAGATCTTTCAATAAAAACTAATGCTCATGAGTGAGCGATCTCGACGGTCACCACTCTCGGAATCTATTGAATGCAATGAGAATGATGAAACTATCTTCCCAAACTTCTTTCTTCTTCGACCTCTCAAGGCCGATAACTCTGGTGTCACCCCCTCAGCTATCATTTACGATATCATCCTCATCCACTGTAGTAGTTGGTGCATCGGGGGCATGTGTAGATAAGGGTTCTAAATGCTGGTTGTCACCTTCTGAACCCTCGAAAGTGCTCTTTGAGGTGGAAGGCTCATCTTAGAGTGGAATCTCCCCTGAAGCTGCTGTGGATATGATTGAGCATCAGGTTGCTCTTGCACAGAGTCACCCTCAAATTCTTCCCTAGATGAGACGTATGAACTTGATTCAGCAGGCTCTGCGACTTTATCTCTCCCGGCTGTCGCCTTTTTGGATATAACTCTTTGTAAGGTGAGTGGTAAGGTACTCTTGCCTCAGCCTCGGTAGGGTTCATCCCTCCTATTTGATGTATCACCACGACCACGTGACCTAACCATTTTCTGAAATAAACAGCAATAGGAGTCAGTTCTAGTTCAAGTGCACAATAGAAGACAATTCCAGAACAAAAATATTTTTCAAGGTGAGGAAGTGCAGTCTGCAAAATTGCAAGTGCGGCCGCTGGTGAGGTTGTACGGACCGCACAATTTGAAAATATGGCAGTGATGAAACTGTGGTCCGAAATTTTTTGAGTGAAACCGCACATCTGAAGTGCGATCCGCACTATTTTGAGTGCGGCAGAACATGGGTACTTCAAAAATGGCAACTCTCTGAAGACAGAGAAAGCCCTGATCTGCAGGCGCACACACTTTTCTATGTCTACGATTGAATTTCTGTGGACCGCACAATTTCAAGTACGGTCTGCACAATCGTGCTAAACCAATGCACTAACCTACACATCTGCGGACCGCACAATTCCTTGTGCGGACGCACAATTCAAAATTCATCGGGATGAGTACTTAAGGATTATATTTTACGCACAAATTGGATATGGTAGTAGAAATTAATCATGATAAGCAAATACCCATTCCCCGTAATAGCAACTAAGAGTTTACCCAACACAATCTACAGCCCACGTGGATATGAATTTAACAAATGGCCTAAAAATAACTTAACAAATTATAAACTAAATTAAGAAAAATTGAAAAATTCTAGAGATGATTTGAACATACCATTGATGAAGTGGTGTTAAGGAACGATCAAAGATGTTGAATTAAGTGGTAGATGAGTGAATCAGTTGTGCAAGATTTTAGCCTGTGTTTAAATTTCTCAGAGAGTGTAAAAGCTCAATAGTAGCATGAGGGTTGCTATTCTTAACGGGCGGACCAAGAGTGCAAGAGACGAGTGCGGTCACAGAATTCCTTTTGCATTCCGCACTCTATTACCTGTTATGAAATTACCTTTTGATGATCTGCGGTCCGCAGAATTCCTTGTGCAACTGTGGATTCTGGTGCGAACCGCATATTTCCTTTTATGGTTGTACTTTGGCCATTTCTTTGACAAGCAAACTTCAGAGAGTGTGCAATTTTTCATCTCAAGTTGTGTGGTCTGCAGAAGAATTTTGCGACCGCAGATCACTTCTGCTGTGGCATCCAAAATTTTGCGGTTCTCACAATACATGTGCGGTCAACACTTTTTCCATACTTAGCCAATTTTTCTGAGTACAGTTCCTGTAAAGCACACGCATTCCTGCAACACACTTCAAAACCAGTTAGCACAAAATAAGACCTATCTAAAGAAGAAGAAAAATAAACATGGGTTGCCTCCCAAGAAGCACCTGATTTAACGTCGTGGCACGAGTAATTTACCATCACTTGAAATGAATTACTGCCACGACGTGGCCATCACCAACTTTTCCCAGATAATGGTGACCATTGACTCTATATACTTTATCATTTTTATTTTTCAAGTCCATGTACCAAAGGGTGTCACACCCACGAACTCAAATGGGCCACTCCATTTGGACTTTAACTTTTCAGGAAACATCCGTAACCGAGAATTGAACAACACACAAGATCACCTTCTTTAAACTCTTTGTTCCGAATGTACTTGTCATAGAGGTATTCTATCTTTTCTTTGTATAAGGACGAACTTGTGTATGCATGGTACCGGAATTCATCAAACTCATTCAAATGTGCCACCCTTAAGTCCGCGGTGACATCTACTCAAGATTCAATTTCTTTAAAGACAATATGGTTTTGTGCTCAAATTCCACCGGAAGATGAGAAGCTTTTTTGAACACCAATAGGTATGGAGACATTCCGATAGGTGATTTGTAAGCCGTCCTATAAGCCCATAAAGCAGCGCCAAGTTTTTTTTACCAATCCATCCGATTAGCATTCACTATTTCGGACAAAATACTCTTAATCTCCCGACTGGAGACTTCCACTTGACCTCTTGCCTGTGGAAGATAGGGAGTCGTGTCTTTATGAGTGACACCATACTTAGTGAGTAAGGAATCAAAAGCTTTGTTGCACAAATGCGATCCCCCGTCACTTATGATAGCCCTTAGAGTACCAAATCTTGTAAAAATATTCTTCTTCAAAATGCCACCACACTTCTCACTTCATTATTGGGTAAAACAACAGCCTCGACCCACCGTACAAATCCATACAAGGTATGGTTCATCCCAATAATAGTCTTGAAAAATTTGTTTGAGCTTCTTCCTTTGATTTGAATAGAACTCATCCGGGATGATACCACTCACAAGAAAATTTGCTAGATCCGCGAACCATGGCACCTCTTTTATTGAAATAGCCTAGAGTTGCTCATCGGGGAAAGAGTCATTGATTTCAAGGCCATCATGCGGCCTCCCATCCTCCTCCAAACGAGACAAGTTGTCCGCCACTTGGTTTTTACTTCCTTTTCGGTCTTGGATATCTATATCACACTCTTGCAATAGAAGTACCCATCTCATCAACCGGGCTTTGGAATCTTCTTGCTCATAAGATAGCAAAGTGCTGCATGATCCATATGGGCAATTACTTTTCACCCATTAAATACAGACAGAACTTCTCAATAGCAAACATAATGGCAAGGAGATCTTTCTTGGTAATGGTGTAGTTGACTTAGGCACTATTCATAGTCTTACTTGCATAATAGACTGGATGAAAGATCATGTTGATGCACTACCTTAAAATAGCCCCTACCGCTACATCACTTGCATCGCACATGAGCTCAAAAGGAACACTCTAATTTGGAGTGATGATGATGGGAGTAGTAGTCAACTTGAGTTTTAGCACTCGATGGCTTTCATATAATCATCATTGAAAGAACTCAGCATCTTTCTCCAAAATCTTGCACAACGGGTTTACCACTTTAGAGAAATCCTTAATGAAAAGCTGGTAAAATCCCGCATGGCCTAAAAAACTCCCCACGCCTTTCACTGAAGTTGGAGGTAGAAGTTTAGAAATCACCTCAATCTTCTCCTTATCGACTTCAATGCCATTCTTTGAGATCTTGTGGCCAAGGACAATGCCTTCCTCAAACATGAAATAACATTTCTCCCAATTGAGTACCAATTTTATTTCTTCACATCTTGCCAACACTTTATCCAAGTTTGCTAGACAAGCATCAAAAGAATTCCCAACCACTGAGAAGTCATCCATGAAGACTTCAAGGTAATACTCTACCATGTCCTTGAATATCTCCATTTTTCACCTTTGAAAAGTCACCGGTGCATTACACAACCCAAATGGCATCCACGAGAAGGCGAAAGTACCATAAGGACATGTGAAAGTAGTTTTCTCTTGATCCTTCAGAGTAATAAGAATTTGAATGTAGACGGAATACCCATGAAGGAAATAATAGAAAGCACGGCCTGCCAATCTATCACGCATTTGATCTAGGAAGGGAAGTGGAAAATGGTCCTTCCTTGTGACTTTTTTGAGCTTATGGTAGTCCACACACACTCTCAACCCGGTCATCGTTCTTGTAGGAATCAACTCATTCTTATAATTGGTGACCACCATCATGCCCCTTTCTTTGGGACACATTGAATCGGAAAAGTCCACGAACTATCGAAAATAAGGTAAACAACCTCGGCATCCAACCACTTGAAGATCACCTTTTTGACAACCTCTTGCATGGCTTCATTGAGTCTCCTTTGATGTTCTATAGATGGTTTGGCATCTTCCTCCAAGTTAATCTTGTGCATGCAAAAAGCTGGGCTTATCCACCGAATATCCACCAATGTATATCCAATAGCCTTCTTCCTCTTTTGTAGCACCGCCAATGTACAATCTACCTGCATATTAGTCAAACAAGAGGAAAGAATAACCGGTAAAGTAAAAGAAGGGCCAAGAAATTCATACCGAATATGTCGAGACAGTGGCTTCAACTCCAAGATGAGAGGCTCATCAATTGAAGGCTTTGTTGGATGAGTGGTTCTATTTTCAATATCCAAGGGTAATTTGCGAGGCCCATAAGTGTACGACCTCATTCCTTGCATAGAGTTCATACATTCCACGTAACCCTCTATCTTTTTATCATCACATTTGAGCAGGACGGCCTCCGATGTATCATCAACATTCATCATAGCACTTGTTTCATCCACAATCACATCGGTAACCAAGTCCACAAAAGAGTACACCTCATTGCTATTGGGTTGCCTCATAGACTTACACACATGGAAAATCACTTTTTCATCACCAACCCGAAAGGTAAGTTCTTTAGCTTCAACATCAACTAGAGACTTCCCCGTAGCAAGGAAAGGTCTCCCAAGAATAATCGGCACCTCATAGTCAACCTCACAATCAAGAATAGCAAAATCCTCTAGAATAATGAATTTATAAAACACGAACCAATACGTCATCAGTTACTCCCAACGATCTCTTCATGGTACGATTGGCCATTTGTAATCTCATAGATATGGGTCTTGGTTGCCCAATTCCAAAATTATTGAAAACCCAATATGGCATCAAATTGATACTTGCCTCAAGATCACAAAGAGCTTTAGCAAATTCGGCACTTCCAATGGTACAAGAAATTGTGAAAGCATCGGGATCTTCCAATTTAGGAACCATTGAATGCACAATTGCACTCATTTGATGAGTCATCTTTATAGTTTCACAATTCATCGACCGCTTCTTTGTCACTAAATCTTTCATAAACTTTGTATAATTACTCATTTACTCCAAAGCTTCAATCAATGGCACATTGATAATCGGGCATAATCGGGCATTTTCTCTGCAAGCCTTTGAGGATAGGGAAGAGGAGGTCTAGGAATTGGTGCATTAGCCTTTTGCACTACCAGTTCCGGTATGTCAATAATGTGCTCCCCAGCTTTCTCCACATTGTCATCAATATCAATCTGCACTTCATCATTTGATTGCACTACATTGTTCGGGATCTCATCTTCTTGTACCACTTGCTCATCATCGACAAGTTTCCTTTGACTTGAGGTGGGTGCATCCCACCTTTTCCACTTCTTGTAGTAATGTCTATGACATGTCCCGTGTTGTTACCACCCTTTGGATTCACCACCATATCACTTGGTCGTTACCCTTTAGGACGAGTGTTTAGAGCTTGAGAGATTTTCCCTAATTGGACTTCCAAGTTACGAATTGATGTGTTGTGTGAGGCTAGTTGAGCATCAGAGTCAGAATTCTTCTCCATCATTTGTTTGAACATATTCTCAATTCGTCCCATCTCATTTTTTGAAGAACTTGGACAATGGGAAGGATAAGGAGGTAGGTTGCTCGGCTGTTGATACATCGGAGGCCTTTGAAAACCTGGCCCCCAATTGCCTTGATTATTGATCACGCTCAACTGTGTCTATTAAAACACTAAGCGGGTGTTGCAAATATAATCCGGGGTATTATGCCCAGAGTCGAATCCCACAGGGAATTAACGTATCAACTATTGTTGTTAGATCACTAAATTCTCAATAATCAACTTTCTCAAAATTTATGAATAATAGTTGGCGGTGTTTTTATATTGCTATAGCTAAAAAGAATAATAAACTAAGAATTAACTAACAAGCTGTTGTAAACAATAGAAGTAAAGGTCTAAGGTTATGGTTTCCCCCGTTGTTTATTTCCTTAATTGTATGTTTCTTATAGCTATGACTTAGTTGCCTCTATCAATCATGAACTCTGTAGCTATCATAACTCTCTTTCAAGTAATTATGATAATTTACTAGAAGCACTCTCTCAAGCCACGCTAGCTAGATTTCATTACAGTTCACTTTAGATTGCACCCGAGGTATCGTTATCTCTAATCCAACCTCTAAACCCTCGGTTATGACTCTCGCCTATACTCCGGGAGTGATGTTGTTCAAACAACTACCTAAATATGCACTCTCTCAAGTAGATACATAATGAATAGGCACCAACTAATTGAGGGCCCTTCAATCAACTACAACAAGAACGTAGTTGAACAAATAGAGATTAACAACCAATCAAAACTATATTAATATCACAATAAGTTCATCCACTACGGGTTCTACCAAAACCTTAGATTAAGGTTTTTAGCTACTCATGATAATGGGGAAATCAAATACTAAAAGATGCATAATCATAAATTGCAAGAAAGTAAAGAAGAATAGAAATAATGATGTTTTGGGTGATCTCTCACACTTGTTTTTCTTGCCAAAGTACTCTCAAATAATGTTACATCCTCCCTTGGGCGATTCCTAGTATTGAAATAGGGTTTTGGGCTAAGAATTTCGGAATTTGCACTTCAGTCCTTTAATTTTCCATCGCCTGCCGCGGTCCTATCGCGCCTACGCTTGGACCATGGCCAAAAGGCCTCTATGAATCTCATATAGCAGCTCGCCGCGGTCCGGCCGCGGTTACGCCGGTACCGCGGCAGTTCACCTCCAGGCCTCATTTGTGTATTTCACATGGTTCATTTGGCGACTTTGGTGCGATTGTCTTCTTTTTCTTCCATAAATGATACAAAACCACTCCATAGCCTTCTTCTACTGTATGTAACCTAAAAAACATGAAAAACACTAATAAGAGCATTTTGCTATCACTCTTACAATAAAAACTCTACAAGAAAGTGGTTCTTTTGAGGTTTAATCATAGTTCAATTCACCTATTATCAACACCCCACACTTAAGGCTTTGCTTTTCCTCGAGCAAGTTGAACCACACTTCTAGGCCTAATCGCTCAACGAATTACCCAATTTTATGTCACACCCGCCATTATGAAAGAACAACCTAAGCAGTGCAACTGTCACACCTCAGATGTAGACTTTACGTTCATGCCACACACATGCTCACTCTAGTTACTCTAACAGAGGTGAAAACTTGTTGTTTCTTCCTAAGTCACATGCCCTCACATCAATAATTTGAGAGAAGTTACACATATATAGAATCAAGCACAAAGAACATTAGATAGAAAGAATTCACTCACTATCAACAAAGAACATTCATATGCCACACAGATACACCATAAGCTTGCCCTTAGTGTAATACTCTACTAATCGAGTTGTTTTAGTCTAAGATCAAGAAGTCTTTATTTGGTTGTAATGTAGGCTAAGGGACGGGAAGGATATATTTGGATATAGTGACTAACCTCCCTAAGCCCTTTTAATACATTCTTCCTTTTAATCCATTTTCCGTGTTCAGTCCAGTCATTCTCCCACACTTGTGTCATAAGTTATCCCCACTTTTCTAGGTGCAGTTGGATTTTTTTTTCTTCTTGCTATGCACTATCGTAGGACCACTTATTTATAAGGCCCTTCTCTATATTTCAAGACACACACATTTTTTAATAGCCATTGCACACTTCAAGTATTTACCTAGTTTCCTTTTTTTCTACTCCCCTATCACCCCACACTTCGACTTTTACCTAATCTTTAAAAACTCAAGTTCTTCTAGGAGGCAAAGGGTCAAGCTATTCAACACATGGATGTAAGTTATAACAAGGTTACCAAAGAAACAGGCTTAAGCTTAAAGGGGTTAACTATGGTAATACGTACAAGTGGATTTATAATTAGACTGGTTACACAAAGAAATGCCTCAATCATATCTAAAACTAAACAACTTCTATTTTGTTTTGCAAACACACAGGGCAAGTTATAGGTATCACATGCAAACACAGAATACAAGTAATTCTCACACACACTTGGCACGTAACTCATTCCGAATTAGTTCGTCACACTCATATGAGCATTCAAGCAAAGCAAGGTGTACACAATTAAGGCACAAATTATGAGTCTACACATGAGCCTAGACATCGCACTCTCAAATTTGTTTAATTATTAGCAGGTGTATACATCAAAAGGGTGCAGTCCTGCCCTTACCCATCCTAATCCAAGAGAGTCTTCAGAATCCTAAAACAAATCTACCTAACCCGATTAAAGAAAAAGCCCTTGGAAAAGAACCGTGGTCAAAAGAAAACTCAAGGGGGAATTACTACACTACCTAAAAAGGGAAAAGAAAATAAAATAAAATAAAAAAAATCTACGTGGACTACTTCCATCAAGAGTACTGTCCAAGTGGTCCTTCCTCAGGAAGAGTCCTTTACCCTTTTTTATGTTTTTAACAACTGACTTTGACCCTCAAGAGACCCGTCGACAAGTGTCCGTCGTTGGGCCAAGTCAGTTATGTATAAGATGATACAACAATACAGCTATAGAGTTACAACATGCTTAATATATATGTACACTACAAAACGACACAACAACAAGTCTCCCACCCCACACTTAAAATCATGGCATGTCCCCATGTCATAACAAAAATAAAGAGTAGTGGGGTAAGAAGACTTCCCTGAGTATCAGTCAGAATCGGAGACCGTACTGGGGTCCACATGACAAGCTCTTCCCAATGCACGGAACCACGCCATCATGCAGTTCTCAGACCTGGCCTGTCGCTGAGACGTAGCATCCATCCGCACATGCAGGCCATCCACCGAGGTTCGAAGGTCCTTGAGCTCCTCCCCCACAGAACGTAGCATAGGCCGGGTGGACTATGATCGCGAGAGTCCTGCCCTAGTGTGGGGATGCCGAGAGGGTCCGACTCCGTCATAGGACCTCCTGGAGGGTGCCATTGGTGCTGGGGGCTTCATCCTCATCATCAATATCTATGGTCGTGGGCGCATCTCTGCCCACTGAGATCCTAGAAGTTTTGAAAGGTATCTTTGCGGGCAAGGTGCCATCAGTAGGACTAGTGGGGACACCCTTAAGCCGATACAATGTTGTCACCAATGAGGGAAAGTAAAATCCCTTAGACTACAGTGAGGATCGAAGGATCATTTCATCACCAGTAAGTCGCGCCGCATCAAAGTCATGCTTGGTGACAAAGCACTATACCAGTATAGCCCGTAGGTGGTTCATATCGGTTGTGTTGCTTGTGGATAAGAACCGGCTGCAAATGATAGTGAACCAGCACTTGGCCTCGTGTATGAAGGACTTGGAGTGGAGGGTGATGTTTTCCTATATCCAGGTAGGTTGACTGTCTACGCAGATTGCTTCAATCATGGTTTCCCAAGAGATCCCATGGGCATCGTGATAATGATCAACATCACCTCTGAATTGGGGAAGCTTCAAAACCTGGTGAATCTTAGGGATTGAGGCATCCACCACCTTGCCACGCACAATTACCTCTCGGCCCAAATGTTCCTGGCAGTTTGCGTAGAATTCCCTGACTAGCATCGGATTTGCTATTTCGGGCTCATCAAACAAAAATTCCATCTCCCTCCGTCGTATCTCCTCATACATGTCTGGGCTTTTTATACGGAGGGCAGCCCTATCCACAGCGATCTCCGGGACAAAGGTTTTCATGGCCTTCGCATGAAATACGTCCTCTACCCCCTGAGACTGGAACCTAGCTTCATCATATATTGGCCCGTGGGAAGTACTTGTCGAGCCTCTTTGCCTCTTTCGTGCCATAGTACCTGCAACAAGATAGGGCAACTATC